>PVKZ01000432.1:0-255767 GCA_004027375.1 Macroglossus sobrinus | reverse complement strand
TAAGCATATGAGATATAAGTTTTGTTAACATTTACTAGGTTAATCAGTAAATATGATATTTCTTCAATGTATTTACTTAAAATATTTTTCTCAGAGGAAAAAATATATTCAACAATTATTAATAGCACCTATGAATGGCCTGGGTAAGAGATGTAAAGTTGAAAAAGTCATGTACATTTACCCTCAAGAATTTCCCAGCCTTATACATGTATACATATACTAAGTATGTACATACATATAAATAAATAAGTATAGCCTATTATATAAGTGACCAAATGGTAGTAAGTCACATGGTGCCTGGAACACTGAACTAAGGAGTGATTAACCAGAGTGAGGATGAGGGGGACTTCAGTAGTTGTTTGGGCCTTGAAAGATATATAATACATCACAGCAAAAATCTAGACTGGATTTCTCTCCAGACAGGGAAGCAGCCCATGCTAACCCTTTGGTGAGGAAGTGCTGAGCTTATTTATGCATTCTGAGGAAGCTGAAATAGAGAATATGTAGTGATGAAACTGAAAAGGTCTGGTTCCCGCCTGAGGATGCATCCTCAGAAAGAGGAGTGTGCTGTTCCTATTGAATAATTTTGGCACCATGAGGAAAATATGTACATTTCCAGAGCATTAAGTAATTTGGTAAATGACGTCTTCTTGGTTTTTAGGCAAATACTCCATAAGTTTAGATTCAATTATAAAAGTAAGACCTCTTCTTCTTGACCAAGCTAATTAAATCCCAACTCTCATAGTTCACCAAATACTTAACCTAGGAATTATGTATATTTTTAATCATTTTGTTAAAATTAAATTTTTAAAAACCCATGCTGTAATGTCATGCAACATTATTTGTATAAGAAAGATCAGATACAGCCCAAGTCCACCAATAAGATCTAGGTAAATATGTTATAGCCATTCTATAGAATATTATACATCCATTAAAAATAATGACTGGGATCTCAGCATTTAGACATAGAAAGATGACAGTGATATATTGTCAAAAAGTAATTTACAAAATAATCTCATTATTATTTACAGAGACCCTTAACCATGTACTTAAAGTACATAGAAAAATTCTATAAGTACACACCCAACTTTAATAATAGTTACTCTTTGAGAGTCAGAGTAAGCATTTAGTGGAGCTAGCCAACTATAATGGACAGCCTCCTGGAACATCACAGAGAATACTCTGCCCAATATGGCAGCCTACTGTGGCAGGACTCTACTTATTACTTCTGGATTTTTTTAATTTTAGTAAGCCTATATAACTTTACTTTCTGTAAATTCGAAACAATTATTTTGCCCCATTTTTCTATAACAGTAAGATAATATGAAAATAGCTCATAAAAGAATTTTTTAAATATATATTTTGAATTTAGAAAAGAATAAAAAGAAATAAAGCAACCTGTTATCCTGCTACCTAGATAATTCTTAATATTTTAAAATAAATGATACATGAATGTCTTAAAACAACAGGTTATAAAACATAAGTATATAGGTAAATATGTACATACATAAATATAAAGTTTATATAAATATGTGTGTGAGTATATATATATATATATATATATATATATATATATATATAGTTTTAATTCAACCAAATGAGATATATAATACACCCTGTTCTATGCTTTGTTTTTTTTTATATAATATAGTATGGAGAACATTTCATGTCAATGCACACAAGGCTTTTTAATTTTTGTAACGGTTACATAATGTTCCATTATATAGGTATATATTACTCTCTCTTTATCTGGCCCTTTAAGTTGGATCAATATTATTCCCACATGTTATATGAGACAGCCTATTCTCACTCAGCCAATTCTAGATTCTAAAAGATTCTTAAATTTTTCAAGTAAAGGTAGTAAAAGTGATATCTCATCATTTCATTTTGCATATTTACAATTATGAGCCAGGTTGAACATATTTTATGTGCTTTTTGGACACTTGTCTTCCTTTGCCATAAAAAGACTCTCTAATACCCTTTTTTTCCTTTAATTGAGTTGTTCCTCTTTCTTAAGTAATTATTTAAATCCAATTTTAATTTACTCATAGATCTCTCTCATAATTTCCAAAGTGGTCTCAAATACATTTCAACACCTAGATACAGTTCTGTGAATATAATGTACATAAGAATGCTAACCAGAGCCCCACAAGTTACTAGCTGTTGGACCTTATATGAGTTTGCAAAACATTTTACATTTTGCTGTCTTCATAGAAGCTGGAGATAACAGCAGTCCCCACCTTATAAGTAAAGATCAGGTGAGCTCTGGAATGGTGTCCGACCATAGCAACTCCTCCATTATTTTTTATTTATTTATTTTTAACAAGCTAAAGAAAAATCTATTGGTTATAGTTTCCTCTTCCTAATTTTACCTATTAGTTTGCTGCAAAAATTATTTTGTCATAGCAATTCGTTATTCTAATAAACATCTCTTGATTTTGTGACTACTAAGCATTTTCAGAATCCTAATACATTAGTAATGTAACTATAATGTCTGTAAACACCAAAATTCTTTGTTCTATGTGATTTTTCAATGTATTTTAAATGTTAGTAAAGTCAAGTAGTTTTATTTTATAAAAACAAGAAAAATATGCCTAAAGGGTTTATCCAGCTTGAGACATTTCCTTAGGTAGGACCAGGACATCTACAGGACACTTACATAGACTTATTTATTGGGGTTCTGTGCCAATATTGGGGTTCTTATGAGGTCACCGTATGACGATGAGTCCCTATTGATGAGACAACTTGGCACTTTTCCAATTACCTATAATTATTTCTGCCTTCTGCCATATGGTGCTCTTTAGAGCTTTGAACTCCAAGTCACCCCAGTTGTCACACAACGTGAGACAGGTCTAAAGTAAATGTTGTCCACCCTGATCCTCTTCCACTACGGCCAGATCTGTTTTTCTCCCTCGCCCCCTCAGGAGTCAGGGGCAGGGTTTAGTGCAACTGCTGCTCCTTCTCATTACTATAATAACTCCCAAGACACACAAAGAAATAACAGAGCCAAGATGGCTACCAGAGCTTCTGAACTCTTCACAAGTACAGTTGTCCCCCCTTATCCACTGTTTCAGTTACGTACAATCAACCAAGGTCTGAAAATGTTAAATAGAAAATTCCAGAAATAAACAATTCATAAGTGTTATACCATGTGCCATTCTGAGTAGCACGATAAAATCTTCAGCCATCTCACTCCTTTCCACATGGATGTGAATCTTCCCTTTGTCCAGCATCTCCATGCTGTAGACACTCTCCACCTGTTACTCATTTAGTAGCCCTCTCAGTTATCAAGTTGACTGTGGTGGTAGCACAGTGCTTCTGTTCAAGTAAATCTTGTTTTACTGAATAATGGCCCCAAAGCACAAGATTAGTAATGCTGGCAATTCAGATATGCCAAAGAGAAGTTTTTAAAGTGCTTCCTTTAAGTGAAAAGGTTAGTACAATTCAATAAGATTTAGAGACCAAATTCACATAGCTTTTATTACAGTATATGGCTACAATTCTTTTATTATTAGTCATTATTGTTAATTTCTTACTGTGCCTTATTTATTAATTGAACTTTATCATAGATATGCATAGAAAAAGAACAATATATAAATGTTTTGGTACTATCCAAGGTTTCAGGCATCCACTGGGGGTATTAGAATGTATCCTCATAGATAGGTGGGGAACTACTGTAGTTTTGTTCCTAAGTGGCTAAGATGTAAAATATCTCAGGGCTGAAGAACAGAGATGAACTCTTTTAACTACCAGAAACTAAGTATGACATGAAAAGAAATGATAACATTTAGGAGAGGGATGACTAGAGATGAATCAAGAAGCTTCAGTTTAATTTTTTCAATATTATTTTTCTACTGAACATAGAATAAAACAGTCCTCCTGTTTACTCCACACTCATGCACAAAATGTAAGTACTGGGTTGGGTGCTAAAGTATCTTTTCCTGTGTCAAACCCAGTGAGACTCAGAGTACTGGGGCTGTCTTTACTACTTTATTCACTGGTGTGAGTGCTGCTGACAGTGGCACTAACCATTACAGCAGCTTTATCACTATTAACCAAAGCTGGCTGGTGAGGAAAACAGTTCCAAGCTGATGACAATTAAATGAGTGCCAGTGTTTCTTTTCCCATCTACTGTTGCTTTTAATGGGTTTTCTCGTTTTCAATTCTTTTATTATTACTGTCTGGAAGGGAGAACAAATAAGAGGATTGAGGCTATGCTTCCAGATTATATGGAGCATCAGCATTGTATTTAAAAGTCTCTCTTGAGCTGTGATTCCTGAGCACTTTCTTCCTTGATCCATACCTGCTTTTATAACTATAAATTTTGTCTACTCTTCTGCAACTAAGCTATTTTATGTAGGCAAAGCTGAAGTGGCCCCTTGTTTACTTGCCCAGTTCCCCTTTCCACAGCCCTTATGATTAAACATACATCGCAGCAAGGGGTGGGGGTTTTTCTTCTTCACTCTGCCCAGCATCTTCACAAGATTGCTTTCCAACTCCTTTGCAAGGCAAGTTGGCTGGTTCTCACATCAGACAGTTCCAGAGAAAGAACCTCCATAATTAAGATGCCATTGCTGGGGTATAACCTTAGGATTTCCTGACACAATTTAAAGTTGTTCTGTATTGGCCTTGCCTTCATGGATGCCGAAACACCTTATTCTATACAATATGTGATGAAAAACCAATTCGCATAGCAGTGATATCCATTTGTATGGCCTCTTATGAACTACAGAAAATATTAGTAAGCATTCCAGGGAAAAAAGCTCTAGAGAAGGGGATGGAACGGATTGTGGTGAAATACATCAGGAATTGCTAGACTAAGTGAATTCAAACAGGCTCCTTGTTGCATAGCTCCTCAGGGTGAGGGGGACATGCGAACATTTCTCATTCCTGTTTCACCACAGGATCCTTTTCCCCCTGAGCACTTAACTGCATCTTGTAGCATTCTAGGAAATGAGGTTTGGGGAATGCTTAATCATTTAGTAGAAGCTAAAAGAGCTAATCCAAATTCATAGTTGTGGGATGTGTTGATCTTCATTAGCATTGCTTTACAGCCTGTAAGAGAACGTGTATTTTCTGCTGCCTTTATCTGTTGATGAGATAGAAAACAGTAAAGTGGGGAATGGAAGGGAAACTGGGCCAGGAATGAGCACGTGATGGTGGGCGGCGGAGTGGGGGGGTTGCGTCAGAGAGTCCTAAGTGCCATGGTTGGTGCTTGCCACTAACGCATCCTAAAAAAATGCTTCAAGAAGAAATGGCTAAACAAATAAGCAAACAAAAAACAGAGCTCTCCTGAAAAACCTCTGTGTACCTAGAAGTCTGTACTAAGAAATCTTTATCTTCTTTTCAGTTCTTGGGAGTTGATGCTTTCAACTCCATATGAAAGTGAGGAAGGATGAGTGGGAGAGAGGAAGGGGGAAGCAGAATATACATGGAAAGTCTTTACCAGGAGAGCCTTTTGGAAATGGCATTAACCCTCAAAACAGGTAGTATTTTGAAAGACACAAATAAGCACAATTTCCTTTGCATTCAGAAGGAAGAAGCAAATGAGAAAAAGCAAAAAAAAGCAAGCTTGTTCTGGAACTTGTGCCATGGCCTCCAAGTATCTAGAAAATTTTAGTTCACATTGCAGGTTCTGTAGAGTCAGAAGCTTGTTAGATGTTTAGTGTGGTTGTTTCCTGGACAGACTTATTCACACACTAGCCAGTGTTATTAGCATTTAAAATTCATTCTTGCCACAGCGGTTTGTCTTGTGGAATGCTAATCAACATGGGATATAGCCAGTCACAGTGGCCCCCCAGTATCAGGGGAAAAGCCCCACAAAATGTCAGATTGTCATCAAAGGAAGATGCCACATTTACTTGACTATGCAGAACTTTAGCCAAGAATATGCTGCATTTATTTAACTGCTTCTTGAAACCTTTTTTCATGGGCTGAGGCAAGGAAAAAATAAATAACATTTTCAAATACAGTTATACTAAATATATAAAGGTATGAGATATTTGAGATATAGCCTCTCATTCTCTGGCTATACATTATTTTAGTTTCCATATTTGATATATTCTGCATATCAAATATGGAAATTGATTTATGTGTGTATACAAAGTATATATTTAAAAATATCAAAGTATATATTTTAAAATAATGTGTATATGCCTCTGAACAAAAGAAAAACTGGGTTACAATAGAAAAGTTATCTAAAAGATATGAGGACAGGCCTTGGTTCCCTAACTTGAGCTTGTTTTCCCTTGGCCAAATATATTTGTGGACTTGTCCCAGGTATGCAGTGTTTACCCTCTGCATTGATCTATGACTCCAGCTGCAGAAAGAGCACTTGCTGTCACATGGCAACATTATGTGTCCTATACCTAAAAATGAAGTATTTATTTAATGAAGTATTTATTATTCAAAATTGCCAGGAATAAGCACCTTAATCAGATAACCTGCTAACTTAAACCTTGTCCAATGCATTTAGCCTTTTCATAATCTTTTTTGTACTATGTAATTTAATTTGAACAAGACTTATTTATACTTGTGTATTTTTGTTGCCATTTGGTCAAGATCATTATTATATTGTATTAATATTTAATTCTATTGTTGTATATTCTCTAAAAATTAAGTAACTGTAAATATGACATCTCATTTAAATTCAAATATAAGGCAGAATTTCAGGAACTGGGGACATACTCTAGAATTCTAGAATTGGTAGTTGGTAATTGAGGATAAATTGAAGTAATGGTATTTATCCAACTAATGGATAAATCTGCAACATCTTATTTTGATGTATAATTTATGCTACATCAATGTAATCCTATAGCAGATGGCTGACTAGAACATCTTAGTCAGCTTGTCTATGTAATACACAACAATATGTGACCTAGTATACATATTATTTTATAATTATATGATATCATATATAGAACATATAGTTCAGGTTGGAATAGTGTAGGATGAACCCTCACAACTGAGACCAAGTAAACAGAAAGAATACCCTTGGGATTCAAATGAGGTTCCCCTAGGATTTAACCAAGACAGGACCTTGAGAGGTCTCCAGGGACTGATGGATCCTCCTTCTTAACAATAAGAAAGTCTGCTTTGTGTTCAAGCACATGACTTTATATGAAAAATGTGCAGAATTTTTTTCACAATCACCATTGGAAACATAAAAACACAAATTTAGTCTCTGATTGACAATTATAGAGGCTAAAAGTTTTAAATCAAGGAGTCAGCAGGGCCATGCTCTCTCTGGAGGCTCTTGGAAAGAAGCATTCTTTGCCTCTTTCTAGCTTTTGGGGGCTCCCAGCAATCCTTGATGTTCCTTGGCTTGTAGCTGTGTCTCTCCAATCTGTTCCATCATCATTTGGCCTTTCTTCCCTTTGTCTCTGTATTCTCTTCTTATGAGTATACTCGCCATTGGATTTAGGGCCCATCCAAATCCAATGTGGTCTCATCTTAGCCGTAACTAATTACATAGGCAAATACGCTATTTATAAATAAGGTCACATCCTGAGTTTCCAGGGAGACATAAGTTTTAGAGGGCACTATTCAACCCACTGCAACCTCTTAATTATACTTTTCCTTAGTACTGATTTTTTCCATTAATCATTCTTCCAAAACTACTTTAAAGCTCATCAGGAACAAATTTTGTTAGGAATGCTCATTAGGCATATAGTTTGCTATATTAAGTAATTGAACAGCTAATTTTCTGATAAAAGAAAGTAATGAAAAAATCATTTTTTGCACTAAGATATGTCTTGCAAATTCATTTTTTATAGAAAAATTGAATGGCCATCTACATATCTAGCAATGGAGAGTAGTTAGGTACAAGACTCAGTGAAACATTAGCCACTCACTAAAAATAATTTTCAGAACTATATAGATATAACCTACTAATAAATTTTAAAAGCAGGTGATATAATTTTAAGTAAACATAAAAAATATGTATTCATATAGAAAAAAATTACATAAAAATATATAAGAATGAAATCTTGGGATGAAATGATTATGGATCATTTCATTGTTTTTTTTTAATTTATTTTATTAGTTTCAAGCATTCAGTACAAGGATCATTTCATTCTTTAATGTCTTGCTTTATTGATTTTATATTGGGTTTAAGTGATTAAAAAATTATCTAATTTTTCCTACTGGAAAGAAATGTCATATATTCTCTTCAGGCCCCCAAAATGATTGTATATCATAAAGATAAACAAGTATTTGTTTCCTAACTAGCCAACCCTATTGGTCACTCACTGAAATGTACCAGTTGGAAGCAGAGGCAGAGTGGGTACAATGTGGGAATGTGGGCCGGCAGTTGGAAGCATTCGGATAGGTCTCCAGGGAAGGGCGGCAGAGTTTAGTATGCACAGTTTAAATTTCATTTCGTCTCATAACAGAGTGGACAAGTGAAAGGAGGAGGGATTTAGAAGACAGATACAAATGGGTTAAAAGTCTTGAGCCCACACAGTGAGTGTAACACCACGATAAGTGGGACCACCAGACTTTGTCTGCTTCCATGTGAATGGTATGAAGTCACAGCGCTTCCTATGCTGTATTCTTACAAAAAGAGAAAGTCAAGCCTTAGAATTAAATAATTCAACAAGAAACATGGAGAATCAGAACATGGTATGTTTTACAGGACTCCTGATCTGTCTCTTCAGCAAGTCTATGCATTATAAAAAAATAAATAGTAGAAGGAACTATTTCAAAATAGTTTTCAAAGACATAGTATAGATTTCGTTTGTTGATTCAAACAAGCTAATTGTAAAAAGAGAAATACCAACATGTATTATATATCATATCATGTTGGATATAGTACTCGTACAACTGGTTCTGAAAGAAAATGCCCTTATTTTTTAGAAATGCACAGAGAAGTAATTAAGAATGAAATACATCATCTAGAATTTGCCTTCAAATATTTCAGCAGAGAGAAGAGAGGAAAAGAGGAAGATAGATAAAGGAAATGTTGGCAGGCTTTATAATTGGGTCTTCATTATCAGTATATAGGAAATTGTTTTACTTTTGTGTATGTTTACAAATTTTCATAAGGAGTTAAATTTTGTAAGTACATTTCTAGAATATTAACTTCTGAAAAATAATTCTCTATGGTTTTTCCTAAGAATGATTTAAGGGCTAATTTGTCCACATTCCCCATTATGAGGCAAAGAATTCTGAGGGACTTGAGCAATAACTAGAATCAAACCTTTTTATAGACCACTGGTAGGAGAATAAATTGCTATTGCTTCTGTAGAAGACAATTTGGTAATAATTCCCAAAAGGACAAATGCCTTTACCCATCATTCTGACTTCTAGGAATTTATCCTGTGGACATATGCAAAGGACTGCTGTGAGATATTCATGGATGTTCACTACAGCACTGTGTAAAATAGCAAGGAGTTCTAGAACAAGACTAGAAGTAATGGGAAAGTCTATCAATAAGGAACTGGTTAAAGATATCATAGCCACTCAGAAAATGGAATAAATAAACAACCCTTAAAAATAATGTAGTAGATCCATGTTGCTGATGTGAAAGTGTTTCCAAAGTATGTAAAATTAAACAATAAAAAAAAATAGGCGGAGAAAACTATTTAGAGTTTCGAAAAATATAAGGATATAAGAAATGGGTAACACTAGTAGTTAACAGAGTGTAGAATTGGCAGGAGAGGAGATTTTTACTTTTCATTTTTTATATTTGAATGTTTTTAATGTGCATGTATTATTTTCTATTATAAAAGCAAAAAATTTTAGACTGAGAAAAATTATCTTGTGAGTGTAATTACAAATGTGATTCTGCTAGGCAGAAACTGATAAACACAGTTTTTAAAATTTGTAAGCTATGTACTCTTAAGGTAATAAGAACAATGATTCCTTCTATAGTATTGGCAAATTATGCAAAATTATATGAAATCCTGTTTGAAAGTACTTGAAACTCTTCAAATTACGTTATATAAAAGATGGAATTTTATGATTTTTAAGTGCAAATTATAGCTGAGAAAACACTGGAGAAATATTTTAGTTTATCTACCATGGGGCAAAATTGGCTTTAAATGTGCATTAGCCTTCTGTGTCTAAAAATAAGTCTTAGTGCTGGTGGCATCTAATATACTTCAAGTACATTTGACATTCATCATCCTGTCGAATTCTTCAAGTACCCCTGCAGGGTGGGTGGTATCAGTTCTAATTTTCAGATGAGGAAACTGAGGCTGGAGATATTAATCAGCATACTTAAGGTCACACAGGCAGACAGTCAGGAACCCAAGGCAATTTACTTGGCTTGCTCTGCCACAGTGTCTACTTTATTCATGGAAAAAGATCAAAGAGAAAATGAGAGAAACCATCTGGCCTTTGATCCTTGCCTACTTATTTCTTGTTTTCTGCAACTAGAACTGCTTTCCAAACTTGTCTTATGTCCTACGAGAAGGAACTTACAGAGTAGAATGGTGGTCCAGGGTTCTGAATAGTGTATTAGCTGAATTTTCTTGGATGTTTTCAATAAAACAAAGAATTTTCCTCCCCAGATATTGTGGATGCTTTATCAGATCCAAAGAAGTTTCTTTCAATTACGGAAAAGAGGGCAGACCAAATGAGAGCTATGGGCATTGAAACCGTAAGTAGCAGTAGTCAATTAAAGACAGCCAAGTAGGGAAGTTTAGTTGTTAAACAGTGATTCCTAGAGCAAACAAAGAAATAAATTAATAGAACAAGTTCAACAAAGCTTTTTTAAGTTGAACTTATTAATTCAACAAAATAGTTTCAAGGATCAATGAGACTGTACCATATTTAATACAATGGGACCATCATCTGAAAAACCCAGTACATCACTGTGGCTTAATTCTGGGGACCCTTTCCCCATTAGAAACAAAATGAAAAACATCCATGATGCTTTTAGGAATGATTGAAGTACGGAAAACTTTTCTGATATACTGAAATACCAGCCAACCCAATTCAATAAATTAATGAAATTGACATTTATTTTTATTTGTTTCTTTTTACCAGTCTTGCGTCCAACCTCCCATTTCAGTGCACACTTGTGTTGTTTGTTTCCTTGTTTTTAAAGCTCCCTTAACCATACTTCTCAGTTTGAACTGGAAGCAGCAAACTCTCCAGTAGCTAGAAAGAGAATTTCTCTTTTTCCTCTTGTAAAGGAATTGGATCTTCTTTTCTTGGAGTCATCCTTTGCCTCAAGCCTAAGGAAACCTTATAATGTGCCCTCCTGCCAGGAAAAGATCTGTTAAGAGGGTTGAAGGGGAGAAGTTGAGTGGTATAGACTTGATTTATTAAAATAGAGAAAGTGCAAGACAGTTGAACTCAAGATGGCATTCACTTGGGTTAATGTTAACATTTCTGTTCCAGAGTGACATAGCCGATGTGCCCAGTGACACTTCTAAGAATGACAAGAAAGGAAAGGCCAACACTTCCAAAGCAAATGTGACCCCACAGAGCAGCTCTGAGCTCAGACCAACCACCACAGCTACCCTGGGGTCTGGAATGGAAGCCAAAAAAGGTAAAGGACAGTTTTTTGGGTTCCTTATCTATTATGGCAATTTTAGAATCTTTGTAAAGAGTCTTTTATGAAGATATTTAGAATTGTTAATTTGCAGTTTTCATTGCCACATAAAACTGAAGATCCATTTTTTCTTATGGCTTGGACAAATTGCTTAATTTCCCTGTTTCACAGGGAGTCATGATTGATATTTTTTTCTAACAGATCCTCTGCATCTTGGTTATACTGGGTACAATATCTGTAGTTTAGAAAATGTTTAAATTCAGTGTCCACACTGGGAACTTCACTAATTCCTCCCCAGTCTCTTCTACCTACTACCATAGACACTTATATGGACAGGCAATGGGCTCAAGAACCAACAGAATCATGATTATTCAGACATTTCTGGATTTCCTTATTGACAGTTCCCCCCACTGGTAGATATTTAGCATCCATGATTATTTATTTATAAAATTAGCAGACCAGTTAGCTGTGTGTGAAAGAAAAGATCGTAAGAGGTGTCATCACAGAGAATTATGTTTCCCATGTGCTGGTATGTAGGGGAACAACTGTATTGACTTTTTATTTAAAGTTAACTTCCACTCTTTGTGGTCAGAGATCTACTCTGATTGGATGGTGCCTATCCCATACTGGTAATTAAATACTTTAAATATCCTTCTTGACCATGAATTATTTACTAAACTCACTCTTCTTATTTTAATTAGAATTTCTCTTTTTCCTACTGATGTTTTACTCTGTGTGTGTGTGTGTGTGTGTGTGTGTGTGTAGATATATATAGATATATAGATATATATAGAGAGATATATTTCCCATTTATATGTGAATTCACTGTCCATCATGTAAAGCAGTCAAGTTGTTTGTACATTTAAATACCCACAGTGCTGCAGTTTAAGGTAAGAAACTACAGGATTTCCCAAACCAAAGCAACCTAGTAATTTAGCAGGAAACTAAGTATGCATTGGGCTTTGTGAAACAAATTAGAAAATAAGATTGCACAAAAGTAGCACAAATTGTACTTAGCCTGCAGGTGTTTTTCTGTTCTTCCCTGGAAAGAACATGGAACAAGGTAATGGTACAGGCTTTGGGCATTCCATACCAGCACTGGTCGTTATTGCTATTAGCCACTCAGAGAGAGAAAGACAGTGGAAAATTGAAAGTTTTTTTTTTAGTAAAATGTCTTGTATCACATCCACTAGTAAAAAAGACATTTATAATTATAGTGAGTTAAGTGGCTTGAAAGACAGTACAGTTTGACCAGCTTACAGAGGACAAGGTGATCCCAGTATTAGAAGGGGACATGTCTGCATTTGGAAGTGCCTCATCCCTGGTCCCAAACAAGGCTGCATTTGAAGGAGCCAAGCAGCTCTCACTTTCTCTCGTCTCTTCAACAGATGCCCTGAGAAAGAGGGTCTACCTGCTGTTTTACTTTGGCCTTTTATTCAGGAAATTTGAGACCCTTCTCTCAGTGACAGTACTAAGTTTTATGAGAAATGCCTTCACAGCTTCAGGGACCTCAGATGCTCAGAAGAGTGAGATAGAGCAGAACTCCACATAACACCCAGCCCAGGCAGTGGTCAGTGAAGGCTGAACCCTCAGAAACAGGAGGAAAGAGAGAATCCCTTCCAGCAAGGGTCTCAGAGAAGACTTATGGATGAGACCCCACCTGAGTTGGGCCTTGAAACATGGGTCTGACTTAAACAGGAAGAGAAAGCGGAGGAAGAAAGAGAAGGCAGTGTAGGAAGCATCAACATAGGAAGCAACCTAGATGTAGGAAAATGGATCAGGGAAAATGCTGATTAGTAGTGATGAGTGGTTCAATCTTTCCAGTCTGGAAAGCGTTCTAGGACCACCCTGGAAAGGCAATAGGGAATGACAATCAAAGGAATATTTTAAGATTAATATAGTCTTGGCAGAAGAACTCATTGAAAGGGGGAGATAGTTGCTAAGGGCCAGTTAAGAACTATGGTGTTCATGCTGCTATTATAACACCTATCACATATTTATATTGTATTTATGTAATGTGATAATAACCAGAGAAAGGGGTTAGTGCAGGCAAAACCATACCTCCTTCATCAATGTGTCCCTGGAGCCATGTCTAGTAAAGATCTAACAGTCTCTTTTCTTAGGAAGTAAATGACTAGTTAATGAAAGACCCATACTAGTGGCAAGGAGGGCCTGGATTAAGCTGGAAGCAGTTAGGGGGAAAGAAAGAAGGAAGAAAAAATAGAAATAATTTGGTAACTTATTAGGCCTTAGGGAGGATGAAGCTTAGTGGTAATTCAGAGACTTTAAGGACAGGTCACAGATGGACGGTGCCATTGAGAGAAGTAGAAAAGTCAAGAGGTGGAACTGCTTTTGGTAAGGTGATTCCAGTCCTAGATATCATTGAGTTCACCTTGTTGACGATATATCTGGGCAGAAACATGGAATGTCAAGATGAGGAAGGAAAGACGGGTGAGTTGGGGGGTGCAAGGGAATGAATGAATATGAGAATGCTTATAAAGGTAGAATGAATGGGAAAAAAACAAGAGATCTGTGTTATAGGAAGAATGAGTTTGGGGAAGGTAATATGGATAGTTAAGGATACAAAAAACTTAAGGATACAAAATTAATGTTGGATTAGGTATACTTTGATGGTGAAGATGGTTAGAAAAATTTGATGATTTAAGATGTAAAATGGTTGTTATGGAAGACAGTAGCATATTGGTTGGAATCAATGAATGAGAAAGAAAATACAAGAGGGGGTATATTGAAACAAGGCTCTGAGGGAGAGCTGACTTAAGAGAAAGGGAGCAATCCTGCTGCATAAGGAGGAAAGAGAGATATTCTGTCTGGGCCAATAAGAAGGATGAGAGAAATTTCAGGGTGGAAGAGAAGAACTCTGACAGAAGGTGTATCAATTAGCATATGCTGCATAACACATGACTTCAAGTTTTAGTGGCTTAAAATAACTGCCATTTATTGAGGTCATGTTTCATTGGGTTGGTTGGTCTGAGCTGGTTTGGCTGATATCTAAGTGTCTTGCTCATGCATCTGTGATTGGCCGGTGGATTGAACGAAAAGCTAGATATGGGATGTCCTTACTCTCATGTCTGTCAGTTAGTAAGTTGTCTCACATCATCCAGCAGCCTAAACAGTCTATCATACAGTTCTCTGGAGTGTCAAGAGCAGTCATTTTCCAGCTTCCACTAGTGTCCTGTTGACCAAAGAAAGTCACACGGTTAATCCATATTCAAGGGGGTAGACAAACTGACTTCACCTCTTCATGAGAAGGGAAAAAATTCTTGATCATTTTTACAGTGTAACACAGATAGATTCCAGCTGATCTAAAAAGTTATATAGGTAGTCTTCTGCTAAAGAAGATGGAGGCAGAACTGAAGAATAAGAATATGGAAAAACTTTGGAATAGCCCCTGACTGGAATAGAACAATCCACAGGAAATGAGGAGGTATGCCACAGAGTGCACAGGCAAGTGAGGATTGGTAGTTTGAATTAAGTCCATGTAGCTTGATCTCATTACTTGTTCAGCAGTGCCCAGAGTATCAGCAATAGATTTTGATAAAGAAGAGCGTAGGGAGACCCAGGCCCGAAGCTATCATAATGTGTATGGTGTGGGACCAAAGAGATTGGAGAGTTTAAGAGATAATGGATGGTATCAGTTGGCTATTGCTGTGTAACAAGCAACTCCAAACCTCAGTGACTTAAAAAAAGTAAGAATTTATTATGGCACATGAGATTATCTGGGTGTTTTTTTCTGGTCATGGCTGGGTTGGTACCAGTGAGTTAAATAGGCAATACTATGGATCTTGGCTGTACTCACTCATATGTTTGGGTTCAGTGGACTTTAGGTTGATCTAAGGTGACATTGGTTGAACAAATGGGCTCTTTCATGTGGACTCTCATCTTCCATCAGGATAGCCTGAGCTTGTTTATATCACAATGGCAAGGTTCTAAGATGGAGAATGGAAGTATGCAGGGCCTGTTGAGTCCTAGGCTTAGAAGTGGCACAAAGTCCTTTCTACTTCATTCCTTTCAAAAAAACAAGTCACATGGCCAAGCCCAGGTTCAAGAGTTGGGAAAAAAGACTCCACGTGTTGATGAGAGGAACTCTAAAGTTACTTAGCAATGGGTATGGAAACTGGGAAGGGTAAAGAATTTGAACCTTTTTTCAATCAGTCTACTACATCTATCATAATATCCAGGTTAATATTCACGTGGAGATGATGCAAGAGGGGAGGTATATGCTAGAAAAGGTTAAAGGAACAAGGAACAAGATGAGGTTAAGAGGCATGTGTGGGGGATGTGAGGAAATAAGTCAAGTTGACGGTGTGGAAATTGTGGTCAGGAAGAGGCACCTCTGAGCAACAAGTCTAGGAGGAGGAATAGTTTTAAGCGACGTCAACATACTGTTTACAGGTGTTGTTGGGAGATGAGGTAAAGTGGAGAAGATTTCTAGACTGGAAGGCATCATAGAAATGAAAAGGACAGTAGTGAAATGGATTCTTCTCATGGGTATTTAAATACTCTGCTGGAGGATTCGGAATGCCTGCATAAGAAAACTATGAGCCAGATAGTGAAGTTCATGGAGCAGGTGAATGTACAACCTTGTGGAGGTAGCAGGCTCAGCAGAACCTGGTCAAAGTGAAGGACCTGTTCTTTTGCTTGGTAGTTTCTAGTAGAATGGCGCAGAAGTGTAAGAGGGAGGTTTATAGATATTCTTTCCACTCTTCTCTATGAATCGGGGGACTGGGCAAGGAGGTGAGTTAGGAAATAAATTCTACTCCAGTGGCTTTTATGGGAAGAGATGTCATTTGAGAAGGCAAGCTTTCATTTTCTCTCTAGAGAGGTGTGTTAATTTGGGTCACCCTGAAGCAGACCCAGAGACAAAGTTTCAAGTACAAATAGTTGATTGGGGTTGGGGGTGGTAGAATGGGCACAGGTGGGGGCATGGGAAAGTGCTGCAAGAAGAGAAGATACCAAATAATCAGTGTTTTCACGCCTGTTAACGCTGAAGCACCTGGGGCTCAATGGCCATGGGGAAACCCTGGGGACTAGTATCGGGCACACACCCCAAAGCCATCCATCTGGAGGGGTGCAGGAGATGAGGAATGTTTACCCTGATTTCAGTCAGCCTTTCGTTGAGAATTCCATGAGAGAGATAAATTCCCCTATGATTCTAGATGGGCCAGAGGGTGACAATGCATGTTTTGGAAGACAAAGTCCTCAGGAAAGGAAGTACAGGTTCTGGCGATTGGAAGTCAACTAGAGTGAGCTGATGTGGAAAGGGCTAGGTGTTTGGGGGAAGCCTGGCAGCATTTGCTGCAAACATCTATGAAAGTGAGGAGTCCTGGAGTTCTAAATGATTTTTCTTAGACATGCACCAAACAGCAATAATTACACCAGTGCTGCTTGATTTTCCTCTTTAATTTTAAGAATAAGAAATTAAGAAAACTCAACTTAATTGTTCTTCAGATTGTGCTTTGAGGAAAAAAAACAAGTTATTTTTAATGAGTTTTGTTGATGAGAACAAAAACTTTATATAGTAAAACTTCAATTGGTCAAAATTTGGGAAAGCCTGGAAACCTGCTCTATCTACTGTAGTAGCCACTAGCCACGTGTGGCTATTTAAACTTAAGAATGAAAACTTCAGGTTCTCAGTTGCATTAGCCACATTTCAGGTGCTCAGGAAACTAGAACTTGATGCCTATCTTTCCTGAATATCTTGCACCTAGCCTTTGGAATTCTAATGAAAATCAATTATAGTACAGAGTACACATTCATTTTGTTTGCATAAGATAAAAATCGGTGGCCAAACAGAACACGTTTTGGGCTTCTTATACAACTATGGTTGCCATGACAACACCTGGCCTACCACTACTCAGATAGCAGGATGACATAGTATAATATTCCAGGTCCTTGAGCCAGCATCTTGGTATGCAATGGATTGATTTCATTATTTTGTGTATATTAAAGGCATTTCTGTACTCAATAGCATTTTAGTTACATGCTAAAATTTGGTAAAAGAAAGAAGATAAAAAAAGGGTTTGTTCTTTGATGATGATGATGAAGTTGAGAATAGAGTTGGAAGTTAATTGGTGGATATGATATGCCTTGAAAAGCAAAGATAAAAGTGACTGTAATAGATGCTGTTGCACTTGGATTTATTTTATGGAGACCATACCCATCCTCCAGCTGCTAGGAGTCTTGGCTGAGTGCATATCACAGCTGCACCCCCTTCTACAGAGAATGGCTCTCCAGCTATACGAGTTCTCCTGCCTGGAAGTGCCTAGAAGGTTTTGTAAAACCTCTAAAGGCTTCAGCTGACTAATATGGAGTTGCAAAATCTCAGTGTCCTTACCTTAGATAGAACAATTCTGAAGGGCGTTTATGCTAAAGAAGCTCCTTGTAGGATCAGACTGAGGCTGCATTTCAGCTGGAAATACACCCTAGCTACTGCTTCCATCTTATCCTTCTTCTCTCACCTACTTAGGGGTTTCTCCTAAGAGCCTTCCATCGATAAATTACGTGCACATGAATCCCTGTCTCAGGCTCTGCTTGTAGGAAATACAACCAACGAAAATAAGCATTTCAGTTAAGTGTCTAGTTAACTGTTTTGTAATAAGAAATTAAGATGTTTATATCATAACAGTACATGTAGAGCTTGCTTCAGTGTTTTGAGATGAGATTTCAAAACTTAATTTTCTATTTTCAGGTATTCTTTCTAATTTTTAATATACACAGTATCTAATCATTTTTTAAAGGTATTGAACTTATCCCTCAAGTGAGGATAGAAGATTTAAAGCAAATGAAGGTAAGATTGCTTGGTCATTTTCCAGGCACTCTTTTATTATTCAAATCAGCAAAACCAATATATTTTTGTTTTACGCAAAGTGTAATGATTGTGGCTACAAAAAAAAAAAAAACAACATAATTTTGGATCCTCTTCATTTCTTCCACAGGCTTACTTGAAGCATTTAAAGAAACAACAGAAGGAGCTAAATTCTTTAAAGAAGAAGCATGCAAAGGTATAGTGTTTTTGAGTGTGTATGTGCATAATTTGAGTGTAGTTTTATTTGCCTGTTTGTTCGTTTTTTTTTCTTTTAGCTCTCTGATGAAAACCTAAAGCCACTATTTTGTGTTATGGACTGATGAATTCTTCACAGCCAAAAACACTTAGAAACTGCTAACAGTTGACTGTACAGTGGTACCTGCATTTTAATTGGTTAGATATAAAATTGAAATTAAGAATCCCTTTGGGATTGGTTATCACTGGTTTGTAATCTGCATGTCTAATAGTTATTTCAAAAGCATCACAAAGCCTCATTCATTTAAAAATTGTTTAATAATCTGACTTTATCTAAACAAATGGGCCCATAGCCTTACCACTGAAGACAAACTCACCATCTTAGCCTCTAGGTACCGAAATTGTCTGGATGATGGGCAAATAGTTTGCCACACACCGTGCATAGGAGGGAATGCTGACAAGCTCAAAACCTCTCACCTAGGACCCCTACACCTTTCCCCCATTTTATAAATTCTGCTCCATGGCATCTTTCTGAAATAGATTTTTTGTTTTGTTTTTTTTTTTGTTTTTTGTTTTTGTTTCTTTTTACTCATAGGAATAGGTCTTTTGACAGTGTTTGGGAGAAATTATAAGAGCTAGTTACAAATTGGAGAGCAGCAGAAGGTGGCCTTAGGAATTCTAAGGTGGTTGAAAAACTTCACAGCACTCAGACACTGTCCAGCTCTCTGTCTCTGCTCACAGAGGAAGACAGATAACAGAATGCCTTTTTCCTTCCACTAAGGGCAGTGAGAGCAAGAGAAACTTAATTTCTTAATAGAACCTCTGAGTTCTTTTAAACTAATCCTGTGTTCCCACTTCTTTATATTCTGACCCAAGCCTCAAACAAAGCATGTCCTGCAGAGCTAGACTTGAGTGGTAGACCTCTGAATCACTCCAGCGATTAAGACACAAAGAGCATGGCCTGGAATTCTGTCATTTCTTTATCAGTGTGCATTCCTTTGAGAAATTTGACCTAATCTTGGCCTTGTAATATTCCTCATATTATTGAACTGATGACTTAATGGCTTTTCTGATGCTGAGGTCATGTCAAAGATTCTTTGCTCTTAAATTTCATGAATAATTGCATTCTGTGGAATTCCTTTCATTGCCTATAGGGGAAATTTGCTATAGATTTTTATAAATATGGGACTATTGGAAACCGAGCTACTTAAAGTAATGATTTCAATTTTGTTGGTCATTGGCGACAGCCTAGAATATAGAAAGGAAAAAGAAAAGAGAGAAAAAGAAATAAGAGAGAATGCAACCTAAATTACTTCAATTATCAGGAATGGAGTTGGCACCCAAATAGCAAGGGTTTCATTCAACGGATTTTTTTCATCCATTTAAATTGGATATCTGTCATTGAGGCAGACATTTCAATGGCCTTTGGACTACTTGGATACTTAAAAGTTTTCAGCCTCATCCTCATTTAATATTTCCTTGAGGCATGACCAAGAAATATACTATGCCTGATAATAATAACCATAACGAGAGCTAGAATTTTTGCATGCTCAGTACTTTCTAGATGTTCTGCTCAACACTTTATATTTATTATCTCATTTAATACTCTACCCTATAAGGTAAATTCTGTTTGTTTTCATTTTGCATGTAAGGAAATTAAGGATTAGGGAAGTTACACAATTGAACTAATGGCCAGAGTTAGAGAGCAGCAGAGCCAGTATTTGAATCCAGATCATCTGAATGCAGAACTGCATTATTCTGTGTAGAATATTAGATGCTTCAAAAAGTAAACAAGTTCCCCTCGTTGCATGAAATGCAGTGGCAGTACATGGACTGTTATGAAAATCTCCATCTAGTTTGGACAATGTCAATATATTAGTGACTCAGATACTAAGGAAAGATGCTCCTCAATTCTTTAGAACTTGACTTACATAATACTGAGCAGAGTTGTCTGCTGATTCCCTTGTCTAAACCTTTGAGTCAGACTGACACAGATCAGCTAATAGAACAATCTGCTTAGTCAGAAAAGTGGCAGAAATGGTGACCTAGCTTCAGTCGCTATAACAAATTACCATAGACCAGGTGACTTAAACAACAGACATTAATTTCGTGTAGTTCTGGAGACTAGAAGTCCAAGATCAAGGTGCAACATGAATCTGATTCAGTGTCTTCTGAGAGACCCCTTCCTGGTTTGCAAAGAACCTAATCCCGTTCATGAGGGCTCCACCCTTATGACCTAATCACCATCCAGCTCCAAATTCCATCACGTTAAGGATTAGGGTTCCATACAAACATTCAGTTCATAGACAAAAAGTTTTTTTCTGTAAGACAATTTAGAGGTGGCTTTAGTAGATGTTCCTACCTCAGACATCATTGTACTTCATTCCTCCCATTTTCATCATGATTGTTGTCAACAAAATACTCATTTTATTTAATGACCAGCAAGTCCCAGATGCCTGAAAGAATCCAAGATGCCTTCCATTGTAGAACACAACCTTGAAGTTCTGGGAGTCCCACATTATAATAGAAGCAATACCTAAAAGAAGATTTTTAAGTCTCCCTTAATTCTACCTAAATTTGTGTGGACTTATTAACAGTTTAGTGTGCATTTTTTTGGAGGAAGGCTTCAAAATTCCTTAGGTCAAACAACAGCTAAATTGCCAAAGTAAAATATGCAGACTTTGATTTGCTTTTCAGAAGCATTTCTGAATAGGGGGATGCATTTCATGACTTGTTTTTCATATTCTCCTGTACTGCAGAAGTTCAGGCTACAATGTGTGATTATGTTTCTGAAGGAATTTCTTCAAATTATGCTTGCTTTGGCAGCATAATGTATGGATTCTGAATTCTATAATCTTTTTATATAAAATTACTGTCAACATGACTAACATCTATTTAATGTTACTTTTGTGTTACACATTTTATATATATTCTCAAATCCTCACATTATTCTTGAAACTTAATTATTCAAATTTTAGACTTGAATAAAGTGAAATTCATAGAGGTGAGTCCCTTTGCCCAGAATAATATGACTAGTGAATGCTAGTTATAACTAACATGTTTTTCATCTATTTTAACTGTCTGAGGGCTTTGCAAATAATTATTATCCAATAATGAGACCTTACTATCTATAAACTTTCTATAATTTTTTAGTCTATAGTATTTCTGTGGTATTTTCCACTGTTTCATCTGAACAAACTTATAAGATGAAGGATATATATGAATATTTACTTGCCTAATATATTCTGAGACTTACTCAGCTAACATGCTTGTCTTTAAAACTGAAAAAAGACAAACTGGTGAGGGAGGTGGGAGGATTTGGCAAACCTATTAGCAGTGCTGCTCTCCATTTGATTTTGTTTATCCAGACACTAGTTTTTCTGTCTGCCAATACTTTTGAAATGGTAAAACTAGCTAATCTGTATTAAGGTTTACTTAAGCACTTATTTTTAAGTATTCTTGTAACAATTATATAAAAGAATACTATAATTGTATTAACTTGTATCAGTTAGTTTTTACTGGGTAACAAACTGTCCCCAAATGTATTGACTTTAAACAACAACTATTTATTTAAAATACAATTTTGTGGATCAGCAGTTTGGGCTGAGTTCAGCTGGATGATTCTTCTGGTGTCATCTAGGTTCACTAATGTATCTGCTATCACTGTCACTGTCAGCTTGTTTAGTGGTGGGCAGATGTGGAGTACAGGTGCTGGCTGACTTAGGAAGACCTCTGCTGAGCCACTTCCTTGCTATTTGATGTGGTACTCATCTTCCAGCAGGCTAGTCCAGTCTTGTTCACATGTCAGGAGTCCCAAGAGACCAAGCAGAGGCATACGAGGTTTCTTGAGGCCTCGGCTCAGAAATGACACACCAAGACCTCCACCTCATTTTCTTGGCTAAAGCAGGTCATAAGGCTGGGCCAAATTCAAAGGACAAGGACTTGACCACAAAGTCACATTACAAAGTGGAGTGGGTACAGAGCAAGGAATAATTGTGGCCCTTTTTGCAGTCTACCAACCATTTACAGGATGAGATAATTTACATTTTAAAGAAACACAGCTTGACCAAATCACCTAGTTTTTAAATGTTGGAACCGGGATTTGAATCAAAATTCTCTCTAACTTCAGAACTCAAGCTCTTAAACACTATCCTTGTTTGCCTATGAGTTTTCCCACATTAGTTTTTTCTTTCCACCCATCTTTTTGATGGTCTTAGTAAAAGGTTTTTAAAAGCACTCACAGGTCTATTAGGGCACAAATATGTTGAAAAGCCAGTCTCAAAGGAAGTCAAGATATGATTCTTGAAATAAGAGCTTGAGGCTTCATAAAAATGCATATTCTTATGCCCATCAGAGACCTAATTATATAATCTCCAAGGAGAGGTCTAGGAAAACATTTTAAATAAGCTTCACTCCTATACACACTAAGAACTGATTCTTTAGAGGGGTATTATTTATCATTCTTTACTGTCCCTCAGCCATTAGTGGAAACCCCACTAATTGCCTGCAAGATGCAGATCAGGCCTCTTTCAAAAACAAGATTTGCCCTCTTGTCAAGTAATTGCAGAAATAAATTCCCCAGCCTTTCTGTGAAACAGTATCTACAAACTTTTCATCACAGTTTTAAAGCCACCTAAGATGGAACTAAAATTTGCCACCCCAAAACCTTGAGTTATGAAGTAACCTACCAAAGAGGGAAGTTGGCCTGGGTTGAACCCTCTCAACCACAGCGTCCATGGCTTAATCTTGGCACTTAGTAGCTTAGAGCAGACACCAATACTTAGTAGATATTCAGTGACTATAGGGCAGGGGTCCTCAACTCTTGGGCCATGTACCAATATAGGCCCATGGCCTGTTAAGAACCAGGCCATACAGCAGGAGATGAGCAGCTGGTGAGCAAGCAAAGTTTCATCTGTATTTGATGCCCCTCCCCAGCGCTAACATTACTGCCTCAGCTCCACCTCAGCTTCACCTCATATCATCAGGCATTAGGTTCTCATAGGAGCACTGGTCCCTGGTGCCAAAAAGGTTGGGGGCTACTGTTGTAGAATACTCTCAGCTCTTACATATCAGCCTTAGTAAATAATGCCACTTATCAGACCAAAGAGAAGCAGAGAATCCAAGAACTAAATCCAGTTGGTTAAGAAATAAATGTATGGTCCAAAAGAGAACTTATTTCCAAACCTGAAGATTAGCTCCAGGATAGAGAAGGAATAGTGGTGTGAATATGAGGATCTGTCATCTGCAAAAGAAAGCCATAGAGATAGCTATGTGATCTGCTATTAGGATGAGGAGAAAAGATGGGGTAATGACTGTTTGTTTGAGCCCCAAATGAGATTAATGCTAGCTAACATTCCATTTTTAGAAAATACAATGGTCAGTTGCTTTTGACCTTGTGAAGGCAGTTGGCAGTCAGACTTCTAATTGTCTCCCACTTGCTGGAACCACCTCTTCAATTTGAAATGGAAACTAGGGAAATGGTTGTCAGGTATTCATTAGATGAGACACAGAAAAAGCAGAACTAAGTAACAGTGAGCTCAATCTTGCACATCACTCATTGGAATCCAGTATTGGGTTACTATCATTAAAAGATAGACGTGCTTTTCAATTGTCAATGTGGTCAGATCCTTAGAGAAAAAATTTGTAAACCCAAAATTGCATAAATATCTTGAGCAGCATGTTAGAAGAAGAACTATAACTCAGATGCCTGTAAGGACTAAGCAAGAAGAGAGTTAAAATGGGCTTAGAGATCATTTTCTGGCTCTTGTTTTACATGTGAGGCTTGACCCTTGTCACATGATGATCAGTAATTCAATCCTTTGTTAAAGGAGAAAAGGGGGTCTGAGAACCATATTATTCCAGAACACTTCAGTAATCACTGCCTTCCACACAAGGATAGAGTTTTGAGCACAGAGAGAAACACAGAGATAGTTTTTCAACACCAGCTTTCTTGTTAATTGTATAAACTATAATCATTTTAATTCAATATGCTTCTAATTTTTCAAATTATTTCTACATGCTCTAGATGACTTTACAGTTCATAACCAAATCATAAATTAGGTTGGGCAAATGAATCTTGTCCAGTTTTCTAGTAAAAAAAAAATATTGAGGCCTGGAAAGATTTGTATATGTTTTATAAGGCCATTTATTTTATAAGGCTAATTATTGACTGAGCTATGACTAGAATCCAAGTCTTCTTACTACTTTACTATGCTAGTTTTTCACTCATAAAACAAATATTTATTGGGCATGTGTTTGTACCAAACTTTGTGCCCCAAAGAAAGAAGTCATGTTATGCCCTTGTAGAGCATATCTTAAAGACTTGAATCCATCATTAGCACCTCGCATGTTACAAACAGCTCATTCCTCATATCCAAATGGTTAAATAGGTTCACCAGAATATTTCCTTAAGACATAGTCTGTGTCAGCTTACTTCCAAGCCTCAAAGACTCTCTTTTCTGATGTACTATAATATTTAAAGAAACAATCTTCACCCTCTTCTCAATGTTATTTGCAAGAGACATAGGAATGTCACACCTCTAATGTTGTAATCTAGACTTACATAGTGTCCCTTATTTTTTGCCCAGGAAAATTAATAGATGTGCTAGGCAGTCAAGACAACTTTTAGATCTTGAAAGGTAGACTAGTAGTGGGGAATTTTAGCAAGGCATTTTTTATCCATGACAATGTAAGAGTCTTAAAATCCAAATAAAGGTATGTCGTGTCCATCTAGTCCCTGGGGCAGTAGATTAAGCTTGGAGGAAAAATTTATTGATTTAATTATTCTGGTTGCTGTCCCTTATCCCAAGTCTCTCTCTGAATATTATCATGGATATTGAATAATATAAATAAGTTTGTATGTCACCATTTTAAATAAGGTATAACAGGCATTTGTAATATAATTTATTTTATACATACTTTTAATAATAACAACCCTGCAAAGATATCACTATTCCAATTATAGAACAAACTAAGAAGTAAGTGACTTGTCTCAGAATTTGAGACTGAAAAACCCATGCACTTAACCCAAGGCCAGGGTGCAGATACTCTGACTGAAATGTGTTTAGAACACAACAGGATATATATGGCTAGATGTATAAGGTGTTCCATTCACAAATTAAGCAAGACACTTACATATAATTCCCCAACCCCATATCCACAGCAAGGTAACATCTCCTTTGACCACACACCCTGACTGTTTCCACTGTCAGTTCCTGTTCTGAGAACCTTCCCACTGAGTACCATTCTGTCCATGACTTCTCCCAAAGGCATTTATCTACTGAACGAGAATGCTGGGATCTTGTGCACCAATGAATTTCTGAAGGATATAAGTATAAGTAAATTGTAGATCAAGTCCTGTGTTAATTTACTCAAAAAATTAAGGAAATCTTGATAAAGTTAAAAATCCCTTCCTTTTTGATATTTTAGGAAATCTTTTAAAGACATTCATGAATTAAGTTTGCTTAAAGTAGAACCTACTTTAGAAAGAAAATTAATTTTTAAATTATTAAAATCATTAAAAATTTATTTTTTTAAACTAACTTGCTTAAAAAAAATCAAAAAGAAATATGACTGTGAAAGTGGTTATATAACCTGAACAACATCTGTCCATTCCAGTCTTAAGGACTATTTCATTTCTCTAAGTTTCTCAAAAGTAAGACTAGGATATATCATCAAGTTTCATTTAGAGATGGAGATTACTGATTGTACTGATTTACTTGATGTTTTGGGAGCTGAGCACCTAAGGAAATCTGAATTCAGATAAGTCACTGGCTGTGGACAAATTACCAGGAGGAATAAATTTTTATAGGGGAAATACTTATTTTCAAAGCATTGCAGCCCTGATTTCAGTGATTGAAGCAGATGGGAAATAGTTGAGATCTCTATAAATCTGAAGACCACAGCTCCTGAACATTCTGTCATCCTCATGAATGCATCTAGATAAGGAAGCCAGTGAAAATACCAAGTGACAGGGATTTGAAATCAGCTAATAGTGACAACCACATTGGCAATTCTCATTGTGTAATGATGACATTCAAGATCCTCCAAAATGTGCCAGGTGTTTAGAAGCCATGTCACATGATGAATAGTAATGTTTAGCATATAAAAGAGGAGAGATATGGCAGCCAAAATAGTCAATAATATCATAACTTTGTATGATAAAAGATGGTTACTACTAGACTTATGGTAGTGATCACATTATAAGGTATATAAATGTCAAATAACTGTTGCATATCTGAAATTAATATAATGTATGTTAACTATACCTTAATAATGAATCATTTTTATTAAAAAAAAAAGGAAATGTGGCAGCTGAACATGGGTATTTTAGGACCAATGTATGGCAGGAATAGTAGACTAAGTGTCTTGGACATAAAAAAGATGAATGGGTGGAAATTTTCTGGAGTTTTATATGTGCAGAAGAAAGGACTTTGTGATGATTCGTGCTGCCCAGTGGTGGGCAGGACTGTCATTTGAGGTGGGTGTGTTTCATTAGGCTGAGACTGAAGACTTCCGTTTTGGGGAAACAAAAGACTCTTATATTGGATGGGAGCTTGAGAATTCTTCCAGTTCTCAGACTCAGTCACTCCTTGATTTCTAAACTAACACTCTGGGATAGCTGATGAAAATAATGCCAGCCTCACATAGGGTATAGTTTATCAGCCATGTTAAGTGTGCAGCTCATAACTGCAAATTTTTTTTTGTTCAGGAGCACAGTACCATGCAGAAGTTACATTGCACACAAGTTGACAAAATTGTGGCACAGTATGACAAAGAGAAGTCGACTCATGAGAAAACCCTAGAGAAGGCAATGAAGAAGAAGGGGTAATACTGTTTATTTCCTTCCTGGGGCTTTTTGCCTTTTTATGTTCTGTCTTTTCCCACAGTTCAGCTGTCTGGAAGATCTTATTACAAGGAAGAACTTAGTCTTGACTCTGTTTTTGTCATTAAAAGTTATTCCTGGAAAATAAGAAACTCGTTCAACTGAAGTAGAAAAGAGGAGTTTTATTCAAGTTCTACAGCTGTTTGTTAATGACAGAATAACTGTCTCTCATGTATTTTCCCCTCAGGTATCTTCAAGGATAATGGGGGGAGATGGAAAGGCAAGCTAAAGTTGGGAAAATTCAAAATTATAGGAATTATTTTGCATAACCAGAAAATAAGATTGATGTACTCGAGAAAAACAATGCAATCTTGAATTTTAATATTTTAAGAATTCTTAGCTTATGCCAACAAATAAGACTGTTGAATAAAACCTATCATTGCATTTACTGTGAAAGATTTTGCCTAGAATTAAGCCAGGGGAATGCTTCTATAATGCTGCAAGTTCATTGAATAACAGACAAGAGGGGAAATATGCTCATTGCCAGCCATTGATAACTAATAGATTTGATGAAAGGCCTAGCATTTTTTAGAATAATGCTGCTTTCAGAGAAACTCTCAATGAATAATACAATGAAGCATTCTGACTTAGTCTATAAAAATCAGAGCATATGTGTTAAAGATAGAAATTCAGAACCTGTTCTGGTTTTAGCAATGATATGGATATTATAAAAGGAAAAATAATCACTGAAATAAGCAGTAATGGTTTCTGGGCAATTTTCTAGTATATACTTCCTACTCACAATAGAATAAGAAGCACAGATTACTCTTTAATGCCAAGAAATGCTATTTTCTCTCTTACTGGCATGTGTCAAAGACAAAAATCTGGCATTTCAACCAAAAATGAAAGAATTAAAAATTCACTTTAAGGCTGAGGACCTAATTTCCAGATTTTATCTTACATACTATTTTATTGAATAAATGAGAAATAGCTTGAAGAAAAGCAGAAACCAAAATGGAAACTCTGACAACAGACCCTTAACAATGAAATAATTGTTAGTTCTAAAGTCTCTTTGTGTAGTAGTTGAATTGAGTAATTACGATACAGAATTTTTTAAGGTATGAATCTATTACTAGGAAAACTGACGTTGTCCAGTGAGCTACAGCATCCTATGTCTGATGAACAAATGTTTTTATCAGAAAGCTTTGTAGCAAAGGCCCACGGGAATGGGAAGATATCTAACTTCTGGCACATATTTGCGATTTTTCATTTTCAGGGGAAGTAATTGTCTTGAAATGAAAAAAGAAACAGAAATTAAAATTCAGACACTGACATCAGATCACAAATCTAAGGTAAGAAAATGACTGTTTTTACAGCAGCCTTGCAGAATATATCTTGTAATTTTTTCCAACTGGTATGTAGTATAAATCGGAAATAATATTAGCCTGGAATTAGTCTGAGAAGCAGAGGGGTCCAGGCCCCAGACTCACTGACTGTGAGAAGAGCCATTTCATGGAACATTTTTTCCTTTGTCTATATTAGAAATATGATAACAATAATGTAGAAATATGCTAATAATGTGTTTGTTGTCTGCCTCAGAGACATCAAGGGAAACAATAAATAAATACACTAAAAAGAAACACTGTATAAAATACAGAATATGCCACAGAATATGCTTTCCTTTAGAAGTAACACTAAACATGACAGAAAACCACCCAACTAAGGGGTTGAGTAACTCTTTGATACTCCATTCTAACTTTGCTGCAGAAGTTTGTGATAAGAAAAAGTCAAGAGTTGATATTCTAGGAGAAGAGCCTAATTACTTGTATTTCCCAAAAAAACATAAGAATATACGAGTTTGGGAGACCTTAATTAAGTTTGTGGACATTTGGAGAAGTGGGTGCTTAGTTCCAGTCAAGAACATAAATAATTCTTTCAACAATAATAGTTAAAAAAAAAAAAAAAAAAACCTCCTTAAGAAACCTCCCAACTATAGCTCTTGGTCAAACCAGCCAGCCTCCATAGTTCTGTCATTCAGTCCAGTCTGCTGAATACATGGACCAGCCACCCAAGTCAAGCTGAAGTTTTCCTTGGCACTCTGTATTTTATGTCCATTCTGCCTTGAAGTCTATATAGAAGCAGTAAGCCATGTATCATTGAGAATTGTTCCCCATTTTCTCTTTCTCTCTTCTTAAGTAGAATGTTTGAGAATTAATGCCTGTGCAACATGCCATTATTTTTAGATGCTTTGCATAAATAGGAAAGTCAAAACCTTGGGCATTGTATCAGTTAGCATTTGCTGCATAATAAGCCATGACAAAATGTAGTGGCTTAAGATGATTACCATTTATTAGCTCATAATTCATTGGGTCAGAAATTTGAGCTGTATTCAACTGGGTGTTTCTTCTGTTAATTTTGGCTAGACTCACTCAGGTGTTTACAGTGAGTTGGATTTATAGCCTCTCTCAGTAGTCTCAGATATCTGCTAGTTAGATGGTTACTGGTTGCTTTTTTCTATATGACCTCTCATCCTCCAGCAGGCTAGTCCAGGCTTGGACACAGGGTAGCCTCAGGATTCCAGATATTGCAAAAGAACAAACACTTTCCAAGCTTCTGCTTGTATCATATTTGCTACTGTCTCATGGCTAAAGCAAATCACTAAATCAGCCAAATTCAAGGAGGTAGAGAAATAGATGATAGCTCTTGAGGAGAGGAGCTTCAAAACCAAATTGCAAAGAGCCTGGATACAGGGAAGGGAAGACATTTTACCCAAGTGCCTATTAGGGTTGATCCAGGAATGAGAGAACCCACTTCTCTGTTCATACCTGTGGCCTAGTGGAAGTTAATCTGAAAAAGCATGAAGTGATGAAGAGAATTCTGATGAAATCAGTAAAGGAGACCAAGTCCCCAACTGGAGTGTAGACAAGTTAGGCAGAGAAATAACAGCTCTTGGAGCCAAAGTGATTTAGAGCTAAAATGATTGATTTTAATAAGCTATGACTCCCAATCTCACTGATTAGTAAATATTTTTTGGCAAGTCATAAATATCTACTGATTCACCAAGTAAATTGGTGGGTCTAAAATACATAAATAATATTGTGTTTCAGTTCATACCTGAAACATGAGAGTTACAGGTGGCATCATTCCTTTTTTCCTACATAGGTCAAAGAGATTGTGGCACAACACACAAAGGAGTGGTCAGAAATGATCAACACCCACAGTGCTGAGGAGCAAGAAATCCGGGACCTGCACCTCAGCCAGCAGTGTGAGCTGCTGAAAAAGCTCCTGATCAATGCCCATGAGCAGCAAACTCAGCAGTTGAAATTGTCCCATGACAGGTAGGAGAGCCATCTCCAAAATCAAATACTAATTTTTTTAGAAACACTAATTTTGCACGTGTGTGTGAGCCGAGGTAGTAAGTGACATCAACTTATATAACATTGAGCTTTTATGTATATGATATCATACAATCGAAGTGAGCAAGGTGAACTATAAAAAATGGCCTCTTCCATCAAAGAACTTACAAGTATTGTCAAGATATGAACACTCACATGATAAATTAGGCCATATTACAAGTAGCCTGTGATATATATGGAAAAGTATGAGGACAAAGGTTAACCATCCCAAAGGAGCTCTGCCACTTATGGCATGGTCACTGAGGTTTCACAGAATGTAGGGCTACAAGTGGTCCTTGAAAAATGATCTGGAACCTCTTAGGAAAAGAAGACACAGAGATAAAAACCAACCAGTGAAGCTCCTAGAGTGATTGATTGGTTCTGATCACTCCATGGATAAAAGTAGAGCTCTTTCTTTGCATTATTGAGACTTCTGTGAGTTTTAGAAAGACAGGCCTGATCAATAAACAGCAAAGAAGGATCAGTTTATTTTGGTCTCTCCCCACTTCACCAAATAGAATATTGCATTTAAAATACTGAAAATAATGAGCTGAACTTTTCTCTGGGCAGAAGAGCATTTCTGTCAATTATATCTTTTTATTACAGCTTTATTGCAGCTTGCTTGCCTCTATATGCCACAGTTAGAGTCTATTGATACACACACAAAAGAGTAGAAAATAGAAGCATTATACAAATAAATCGAACAAAAACTTTTAAAATGCTAACCACACAAATTATCTTGTTACATTCCCAAATTTCCAAACTTATTTTGGAGTGATAGATACAGCCATAAGAGCATGATGTATTTTGCCATAGTTTCCAATTCTCACTGGAGACAACTAAATAGGGTATATATCATGTTATATTTTCTGTAGGTTAATGTTCTATACCCCATCCATTTTAAAGTTCAGCTGACCCTTAAATAACATAGGTTTGAGCCACATGTGTCCACTTACATGTGCTTTTTTCCCCAGTAAATACATAGAGTATTTGAATGCATTTTCTCTTCCCTATGATTTTCTTAATAATATTTTCTTTTTTATAGCCTACTTTATTGGAAGAATACAGTATGTAATACATATAGCATGCAAAATATGTGTTAATCAACTGTTTATGTTATGAGCAAGACTTCCAGTCAACAGTAGGCTATTAATAGTTAAATTTGGGGAGAGTCAAAAGTTATACACAGATTTTCAACTATTCAGAGGGTCAGTACCCTTAACCCCCATGTTGTTCAAGGATCAACTGTATTCTATTTTGTTTTATGGGATTAGAATTTGTCCTTTTTAGCTTGGTCCAATCAAGATGGTAGGGTAGGTAAACACTGTACTTGTCTCCTCCCATAACCACATTAATATTACAACTCAATTATAGAGCAGTGAACCTGGAGAACCATCTGAAGACTAGCTAAAAAGAAGCCCTATAGCTAAGGATATTTTAAAAAGCCATATTGTAACTGGTAGGAGGGGCAGAGACACTAACTGTTCCCACACCCACATGTGACAGTTAAAAATCGGGAGGGCTGTCTTGGCTGCAGAGTTCTCACTGGATGAGTAAGGAGTTTCAGCCCCATATCAGACTCTCCAGCCTGGAGCACCGGTACTGGGAAGAGGAGTCTCCTCAACATCTGGCTGTGAAAAACAGTCTGGATTCTGTCCATCCTAGTGAGAGGGAAACCCACGCATCCTCTTCAGGGGCCCATGCACAGACTCCTCCACTCCCAGGCACTCACCTTGGGCTCCAGCAAAAGGATGACAACTTGAAAGGCACCAGAAACACACACATACACACACATAGACTGAGTTGTATGGCTTCAGAGCGAGGGCTAGAGGGACATCCCCCATTGTCCCTATGTTGAGCCCTCCTCCCGTGCATCCTATGGACAACTGCCATCTTTCATATGTTGAGCCCTTCCCACATGTAGTCAAATCTGAATCTGCATTGGCATAGTGAAATCCCCTCTCTCCACCCTGGTGACTCCCTGGGACCCAGCCCTACCTCACTCATGCACCATCAGAGGCATTTTTGGTGATGGGCAGCCAGCCTCAGGCTGTGCACCACATGAGGCACATTCAGTGGCATATAACTAGCCCCAGCCCATGCTACAGTCTTTTTTTGGATAGCTCTCAGGGGTCCATAGAGTGTAGATGGATGGTGGCTGGCCTCGGTGAACTTTGGGTATTTTACTAAGTGGCCCTAGGTTCAGCACTGGTGCCACATTTGACTCTGCATTAACCTGGTGATAACCATTCACCTCACCCTAGAAATTTTTTGAAGCCCCATTTTACCTAACTCATGCAACACTAGAGGCTCTTTCAGCAGCTAAGCCTTATGGAAAGCCAGCAGGTGGCAGCAGGTGGCAGCAGGCCTCGGGGTACCCTGGGCCTTTTGCTGAGCTACCCCAGGTCTGGTACTGGTGGCAGCCAATCTTAGTTAACAGTATAGTCTCTTCCACATGTCTTCAGGTCTATCACAGGCAGCAACCAACCTAGGATCACTTTGTAGCTCCTCCAGGTAGGCCCAGGCTGGTCACAGGTAGCAGCTGAACTTGGCCTGCAAGGGAGCCCCTTCCAAGAGGCCCCAGAACCAAAAAACCCAGAGGCTAGCTTTAAAGTATAACAGAGCACCACCCGATTAGTACTGCAAGCAGCACATCCAATGGATGGTCTCAGCAGGCACCAGAGCTTACTAGGTAAATTCTGCTTTCTGGGATCAGCTCCCACATAACAGCTCTTATATTGTTGTCAAGGCCAATCCTTGCAGTCAGCCAACCTGAGAGTCAATCCCCCACTGACATTTAAACAGCAACCAAGGTTCAGCAACAGCAGGAGGACACACACAACCTCTACAGGGGACATACCTAAAGCACCCAGCCCAGGTGACAGAGAGAATACACCACTGGACCCCACAGGACACCTACTACATAAGGCTACTCTGCTTAAGACTGAGAGAAATAGCAGCCCTACCCAATACATAGAAACAGACATAGGGAGGCAGCCAAAATGAAGAGACAAACAAACATGCCCTAAATGAAAGAATAGAACAAAGCTCCAGAAAAAGAACTAAACAAAATGGAGACAAATAATCTAGATGCAGAGTTGAAAACTCTGGTTATAGGGATGCTCAGTGATGTCAGTGAGAACTTTGATGAAGAGACAGGATACATAAAAATGGAGATAGAAAATATAAAACAGAACTAGTCAGCAATAACTGAAATGAGTTTAATTGATATTTTTAGAGCTTTTCACCCAAAAGCAGAAGAATATACATTTTTTTCAAGTTCACATAGTATATTTTCCAAGACAGACCACATATTAGGCCACAAAACAAGTCTCACTAAATTTAAGAAGATTGAAATCATATCAGGACTCTTCTCTGACCACAGTGATATAAAACTATAATTCAATTACAAGAAATAAACACACACAAACACATGGAGGCTAAATAACATGCTATCATACGGTGAATAGGTTAACAATGAGATCAAGGAAGAAATCAAAAGATATCTTGAGACAAATGAAAATGAAAACACAATGACCCAAAGTTTATGAGACACTGTGAAAGCAGTATTAAAAGGGAACTTCTTAGCAGTACAGGCCTACCTCAAAAAATAAGAAAAATCTCAAATAAGCAATCTAACCTCACACAGAGCAGAAATAAATAAAGTCTCAAAACAATACAGAAGATCAATGAAACCAAGACCTGATTCTTTGAAAGGTAAACAAAATTAATAAATCTTTAACCAGACTCATCAAGAAAAAAAGAGACAGGATCCTAAAAAAAATAAAATCAGAAATGAAAGAGAAATGACAGCTGACACCACAGGAATACGAAGAGTTATCAGAAAATACTATGAACAATTGTATGCCCAAAATTGGATAATCTGAAAGAAATAAATAGAAACATTCAATCTTCCAAGATTGAGTCAAGAAAAACAGAAAATCTGAACGGATCGATTACTACAAATGGAATTGAATCAGTAATCAAAAAAACTCCCAATAAACAAAAGTCCTGGATCAGATAGCTTCACAGGTAAATTTTACCTAACATTTAAATAAGAATTAACACCTATTCTTCTCAAACTATTCCAGAAAACTAAAGAGCAGGGAAGGCTCTCAAGCTCATTTTACAAAACCGTTATTGCCCTGATTCCAAAACCAGACAACATTACAAAAAAAGAAAATTATGGGCCAGTATCCATGATGAACATAGATGAAAAAATCCTCAACAAAATATTATCATACCAAATTCAGTAGTACATTTAAAAAGTCATATACCACAATCAAATGAGATTTATTCCTGGAATGCAAGGTTGGTTTAATATCCACAAATCAATTATGTGATACACCACATAAACAAAATTAAGGATAAAAATCATATGATCATATCAGTAAATGCAGAAAAAAAATTGACAAAATCCAGCATCTACTTAATATAAAAACTTTCAGCAAAGTGAGAATAGAAAGAACATACCACAACACAATAAAGGCCATATATGACAAACTCATGGCTAACATATTCAGTGGTGAAAAGCTAAACATGTTTTCCTTAAGATCAGGAACAAGACAAGGATGTACACTCTCATCACTTTTTTTCAAAATAGTGTTGGAAGTCCTAGTGACAGAAGTCAAACAAGAAAAATAAATAAAAGGTATCCAAATTGCAAAAGAAGTAAAACTGTCATTACTGTCAGATGACAAGATATTATACATAGAGAATCCTAAAGATTCCACCAAAAAACTGATAAATGAATTCAGTAAAGTAGCAGAATACCAAATAAATATTTATAAATTGGTTACATCTTTATACATCACTAATGAACTATTAGAAAGAGATATTAAGAAAATAATCCAATTTACAATTGCATCAAAAAAACTAAAATACTCAAGAATAAATTTAACCAAGGTGGTAAAAGAACTGTACTCAAAAAATTATAAGATGCTGAAAAAATGAAATCAAAGAAGATATAAATAAATGGAAGTATCTACAATGCTCATGGATAGGAAGAATTAACATTGTTAAAATGTCCATACTACCCAAAGTAATCTTTAGATTTAGTGCAAGCCCTATCAAAATACCAGTGGCATTTCTCACAGAACTAAAACAAATAATCCTAAAATTTATATGGAACCACAAAAGACCTTAAATACCCACAGCAATCTTGAGAAAGAATGAAGTTTATAGTATCATGCTACCTGATATCAAACTATACTATAAGGCTATAGTAATCAAAATGGCAAGGTACCAGGTTAAAAAAAAAAAAACAGACACATAAGTCAATGGAAGAGAACAGAGTGCCCAGAAATAAACCCTTGCCCTACCAAATGGGAGAAGATATTTGCTAGTGATACATCTGATCAGGGGTTAATATCCAAAATTTATAAAGAACTTATACAACTCAACACCAAAAAAAATCAAACAATCCAATCAAAAAATGGGCAGAGGACCTGAATAGACATTTCTCCAAAGAGAACATACAGATGACCAACAGATTTATGAAAAGATACTGAAGGTCACTAATCATTAGAGAAATGCAAATTAAAACCACAATGAGATATCACCTCACACCTATCAGAATGGCTATCATTGATAAATCAACAAACAAGTGTTGATGACAATGTGGAGGAAAGGGAACTTTCATATGCTGTTGGGGATTGCAAATTAGTGTAGCCACTATGGAATACAGTTTGAAGTTTCCTCAAAAACTTAAAAATAGAACTTCTTTATGACCTAGCAATTCCACTTCTGGGTATTTATTCAAAGAAATCCAAAACACTAACTCAAAAAGATACATGTACCCCTATATTCATTGCTGCAGTATTTACAATAGCCAAGATAAGGAAGCAACCTAAGTGACCATCAGCTGACAAGTGGTTAAAAAAGAGGTGATACATATGTACAATGCAATATTACTTAGCCATAAAAAAGAATGAAATGTTGCTATTTGCAACAATATGGATGGTATTATGCTAAGTGAAATAAGTTCAACAAAGAAATACAGATATCATGTGATCTGACCTATATGTGGAATCTAGAGAACAAAATAAATGAACAAAACAGAAACAGTCATAGATAGCACCAACTGATTGCCAGATTCAGAGTGGGGAGCAGTGTTGAGAGGCTGAGTGAAAATAGAAAATAATTATGAGAGTATGAAGTAAAGCATAGGGAATATAGCCAATAATATGGTAATGCCTATGTACAATTTCAGGTAGGTACTAGACTAATCAGGGGGATCATTTTGTAAATTATATAAATGTCTAACTACCATGCTGTACACCTGAAACTAATATAACATAATATTGAATGTCAACTGTAATTGAAAAATAAAAATAATAAAAAAAGAAGTCTTTTCTTTTGTCCCTTAGAAATGCTCTTGATTAAGTACACAGAAAGATTTGTTCATGACTCTACTTTTTGCCATTGCTGCAATATCTGATTTTAGGAGACTATCCTTATTCAAAGATGTTTCACAGAATAAGGCACTACTTTGTATTCTTTTTTAGTAGTTGAATAAAGATAAAAATAGCCCACAACAGTAGGCATTGTCTAAAAGAAAAAAAAAAAAGTAAACTTATAGTTGCATTACTTAGAAAGTCATTTGAAGAGACCATAACCTACTTACTAATTACCTTAAAAAATAAATCTATGATGGGCATTTTTCATAACAATAGCAGTGTTTAAGCTTTTTCTCCAGTACCCTGTGACTGTGTTTCTTTTCACCATCACAGCTAGGTTAGAAAATCTTGCCTTTTTAACACTTGTCAGCAGCATTTGGTTATTAATATGTTTGTTGAATGAATGAATAAAGAAATGGTCAATTTAGTAAATTATGGAAAAAATTGAGAGCCATTTTCTCGGGCCCAGAAGTTTATATACATATTCCTGCCTCTGTGACCCTAAAGTCTCAAAACTGAAGAATTCTGTTACAGCATTGTCTCTTTTTTAAAATTAATTTAGGTTAACATTGTTTAATAACATATAGATTATATTTCAACATCTGTGTACTCTATTGCCTACTCTCCACCCGAAATCTAGTTCCCTTCAGTACCATGTATTTGAATCCCTTTACCCAATTTGCTCTCCCTACACACCCCCTTCCCTTCTGGTAACCACCATTCTGTTGTCTGTATCTATGAGTTTGTTTTTGTTTGTTATGTTAGTTTGTTACCTTTTGTTTTATATTCTACATGTGAGTGAAATCATACAGTTTTTGTCCTTTTTCACCTGACATTTCACTTAGCATGATACTCTCAAGATTCATACATGTTGTCGCAGATGGCAATATTTTATCTTTTTTATGGTTGAGTAGTGTTCGTGTGTGTGTGTGTGTGTGTGTGTGTGTGTGTGTGTGTGTGTGAGAGAGAGAGAGAGAGAGAGAGAGAGAGACATCATCTTTATCCCATCATCCTTCAGTGGACTCTTGAATTGTTTTCTATGCCTTCTGATATGTAAATACTTATGAGGTAACCTGACTCCTTGAAGACTTGTTTCTAGGCAATGCCTCAAGGAGATCACCATAGGTTCCAAAACATAATCCTTTGCTAATAATATTCATTTTAGTATTCTAAATTGTATGCCTTTAATGTACACATAAATCATCTAAAAATATGAGTCTTTGTCATGTGCACATATGCTTTCACATACATAGTGATCAGTCTCCTGTAAACATCCTTTTTTTCTATTCTTGTACTTATTAAAACCATTTTAGTTTCCTTCATTTCCATGAACTGTCAGAAACCAGGAAAGTTACTTATAAAGGTTGGAATATCCCCTCTCTCTCTTCCAGGCCATATGACCCCCAAAATGGAAAATTTATGCATTTTATGGATAAACATAATGTCTCCTCTTTCTAGTCCATCACTGTTACTTTACCACTAGGTGACCCCTTGGCCTCAGGGAGAAGCATCTTCATGAACTGGAGCTCCTTCCATTCTTTTCACAGGATACAAGACAACTCAGGGAGCTCGATAATGAAAAAAAGTTAATAGTCTTATGGTTACATGTGGAATTTTTTTCTATTATAGTTAAATATGTATAACATAAAACTTAACATTTTAACCACTTTAAATGTGTAGCATTAAATACATTCATACTTTTGTGCAACTATCACTGCTATCCATCTCAAGAACTTTTTTATCTTCTCTGATTGAATCTCTGTACCTATTAAACACTCACTCCCATCCCCTTCCCTGCTTGTTTATTTTTAATACATAGGGAAAGCAAGGAAATGAGAGCACACCAAGCTAAGATTTCTATGGAAAATAGCAAAGCCATCAGCCAAGATAAATCTATCAAAAATAAAGCAGAACGAGAAAGGTAAGTCTGAAAATGCTCTCTGAGGGAATATAGCATCAATTTGCAGACACAGACTTAACATTTATGTGTATATGCACACATACTTACATTTGAAATGTTAAAACCTTTGTGAGTTTTGGCTAAGAATGCTGCTATTATAACAGCTATGAAGATTGATTACTAATACAACAGCTGTCTTTTGATTGTTTACTACCACTACCAATAATAAAATAAATTTGCATTCAATATACATGGCTCATTTACAAACAGAATTGTAAAATATATGGCAAAATATCCTTCCTACATTCCAGTGGTTCATTCTACAAGCATCTCACTTGCTCAGGTATAAGCTTATTCTGGGAGGGCCAGTTCTGAATAGAAGAACCTTTATCTTCTATTGATTTGCCTTGTACTGTTTTTGACACTCCTTTATCTCAAAAGCTTCTACCATTTCTCTGGTTTGTACTTGTCTTAGGTGTTTTGTTTTTTTTTTAACTAGAGAACAAGACAGAAATTTGAGTACATGTGGAAGTTATTTTCAGAGAAGGGGAGTAGAGGAAGCAAGATGGGGCCAAGGCTGAGGCTGAAGGAAGGATGTAGGCTTGTCTAAAATCCCTGCTCAGTCTGATCCAAGCTCTGGAGTGTAAACTGCACCACAGTTATGAGCCAAGGGAGTCTGGATTTTGTACTTTTATGTTAGGACATCAATATAGCATTCTTTGCTTTATTGCACTTTACAAATTTTGCCTTTTTTTTTTTAACAAATAAAAGGCAAGACCCTCTGGCAACAAAAAGATTATGACTCACTTTATTGCGTTACTTACTTTATTGTGGTGGCTGAACCCGAACCCTCAATATGGTTGTGTGCCTATAGTCATGTTTCCAAAGAGAAGGAGTTAATAACACTTGAATCCCAGCTCTCAAATTATCATAAATTTTGAGTTACTGTCAACCTAATTAACAAAGCTGTTTAATTTTCTAATTTTGACTTAATATACTTATTTATTATAATTCTATATCTGGATGATTCTAAAACATGTACAAATGGCTGATTTTTTGAAAAACAATTTTCCTATTTCAAGTAGTTATCATTTTGTGTTGTCAGTGTGTGTGTGTAATCATTTTATAATAAACTACTAAGAAATAAAATCTTATAATTAGAGAGCTAAAAAAACATAGAAACTGAAAAACAATTCTATTCTTGGGTCAAAGAAGACATATCAACAGAAATTATACAATATTTGTAACTAAATGACAATGGAAGCACTATTTATCAATGTGTAGAATGTAGCTGAAGTTACAGGAAGAGAAACAATCGACAAAATGGAATAGGAGGAAATATTTGTAAACCATATATCAGATAAGAAGTTAATATCCAAAATATATAAGGAACTTATACAACTCAGTAGTAAAAAAAATATATAAAAAATAAAAAAATAATCCAATTTAAAAATGGACAGAGGATCTGAATCAACATTTTCCCAAAGAAGACATACAAATAGCCAACAGATACATGAAAATATGCTCAACATCATTAATTAATCATCCAGGAAATTCAAATCAAAACCACAATAAGACATCACCTACCATGTGTTAGAATGGCTATTATCAATAAATCAGTAAACAAGTATTAGCAAGGATGTGGAGAAAAGAGAACCCTAGTACACTGTTGATAGGAATGCCAATTATACAGCCAGATACAGTGGGAAACGGTATGGAGGTTCCTCAAAAAGTTAAACATAGAAACACCGTATGATCCAGCAACCCCACTTCTGGGTATATATCTGAAGGAAATGATCACACACACACACACACACACACACACAATTTAGCTGAAAGAGATGGAAATCCTGCCATTTATAACAACATAGATGGACCTTGAGGACATTTTGCTAAGTAGAATAAGTCAGACAGAGATAGGCAAATACCCGATGATCTCACTTATAATTTTAAAAATTCCAAACTCATAGAAACAGAGTTGAATGGTGGTTGCCAGAAGCTGAGGGCTGGGGTAAGTGAGAGAGATATTAGTCAAAGAGTAAACACTTTCAGTTATAAGTTAAGTAATTTCTGGAGGTCTAATGTACACCATGGTGGCTATAGTTAATACAATATTATGTACCTGAAATTTACTAAGAAAATAGATCTTCAATAATCTCTACACACAAAAAAATAAGGTAGCTAAAGTGATATTTAGAGTGAAAATTATAGCCTAGATGTATATATTTTTTAAATGAAAATTAATGAGCTAAACATTCAAAGAGGGTATAAAATTAGAAAATCAGGGTGAACCCAAAGATCTGATGAGAAGAAATAATATAAAAAAATAGAAAGTATTGAAATAGAAAACAAAAGGTAATAAATAATACCAGCAAAAAACAAAAGCTTATTATTTGAAAAAAGATTAAATCAGTAAACCTCCAGCAAGACTGACAAAGAAGAAAAAGAAAACACAAATTAGTAATATTAGAATATACGGAAATAACTGTAGATGCAATCAATATTTTCAAAAACCAAGACTACTATAAACAGCACTACCAGTGAATTTGAAAACTGAGATGGACTGGACAGTTGCCTATCAAAAGTGACCAAAAAACAAGTAAACCTGAACAGACCTATAACTTATAGAAATTAAATTTATATATATATATATATATATATATATATATATATATATGCAGGTTAAAGCAGCAGCATGATGCCATTTTACAAAGCCAACCAACTAACAAAAAAGTAAACATCTGTTGGTACGAATGGTGGGTGAAGATGTGGAGAAAGGTAGCACCCAGACACTATGGATAGGAGTGCGAACTGGTACACGTGCTTTAGAGTAAAGATGAAGTTGTTCTTTCCCTACCACCTGCAAATCTGGGTATCTACCCTAAAGAAATATTTGCCTGGATGCACAAGAAAATATTCCCTACACTTTGTTCATTTATTTAGTCAACAGATGCTTACTCTGCCAAGCATCGCAGGACCCTATGCACCAGATCATTGGTTGTTGGGAAATGACTTACTTTTATTAATATCAAAATGGAAATATTATAATCTAGTCAGAAAATGTCCATACAGCAGATGAAAATAATAGAAGAGTTTGAAATAGCTGTATCTCAAACAGATGGCTACATCATAAGATATAGAAAGAAACCCGGAATATGTTATCATTTAGGTACATTTAGAAAACACACAAAACAATATACACTAGCAGCAACAGCATCACCTAGGAGCTTGTAAGAAATGGTCCATAACACATTCAGAATAATTATGTCTGGAGAGAGGAGTGAAATGGAATCAGGAAGCATACAAAGTGGGCTTTGATGATATCTGTAGCACTTTATCTCCTTTAAAAATGTGAGACAAACATGGCAAAACATTAATGTTGAATAATCTGAGTGATGAGGGTACAGATTCTTAAAAATATTTTTCTCTGTTAATTCATGTTTCAAAATTCCACAATAAAAATTTGGAAAAGTGATGATCCCATCGAGATAATTAAATGGAATATAGCTCTTATTGAACATGTTAATTCCATTTGATGTCATACCAACTTTTACTTGTACGTATTGCTTTTAGACGAGTTAGAGAGTTAAACAGCAGCAACACTAAGAAGTTTCTGGAAGAAAGAAAGAGAGTAAGTATTTTATAATTGTCTTTGTAGTCTTCCTTAAAAAACTATAAATAATAACTCATGCTTAGATATGCTTTTGTCTAATTTGCTTAGTTTGATTTTTCTGTACATTAAACATTCTAGCATCTTTGCTCCTAAAAGCTAAAGAAATTGCTCCCTAAAATCTTTAAAGTAATTATCTGGTACCATTTAATATAGAAAATGCATAAGTAATCTATTATTTTCTAAGATTTTAACAGAAAGATCTTCCCAGTAAGAATTATAGGTCTAAACTGTCCCAGTTTTTAGACTTTTTCCCTCTTTTTGTATTATTACCTTCCTCATTTAAATTATAAACTTACCCATCATAAGTTTTAAGATTACAACCAAAGTTTATCAATTTTTTTTATTTGCAGCTTGCAATGAAACAATCCAAAGAAATGGATCAGTTGAAAAAAGTCCAGCTTGAACACCTAGAATTCCTAGAGAAACAGAATGAACAGGTATTTTACCTAAAACTTATAAAAAGACATAGGCATCCAGCCAGCTTTGAGAGGCAAATACCACCCAGCCTGCAATGATTCATCTAAAGCCAGTGACCTGAGTAATGGCAATGTGGATAGAAAATGTGGCTAGAAAAATGTAGTGCCTATTACGGTATTTTCACCATCTCATCCAACAAGAGCAGAAAGTATTCTCTTTAGAAGTGGGAGAGGAATGTGACTATAGGGAAAAAAGAATCAAAAGTCATTATTTCAGTAGATTATGGGGATTCTAAGACTGATATTACTGAGAGGAGGAAAAAACAGTTTACAAATTATTTCTCTGTTTTCACTTAGAATTTTACGATTTGCCACCTAGATAGAGGCAAGTGATATTATGTTTAAAAGTAAATGAGAGTAACCACATATTTTCAACCTCAACCTAAAAATGAAGTTATAAAACCTTATTAAGGTTTACAAGTAGGACCTAAAGGCATGAGTCACCATAACTCTGCAAACCACTTGACATGAGTAGATACCATGCTCTTGGTGCTTTTTTCGAGTGAAGCAAAACACTAAATTGAGAAGTACACACAAATAAAAATCTAAAATCCAACAGTTTAGTTAGGCCATTGGGCATATGCCAACACCAAGATAAACGTATGTTTACTTCAAGCATAGTATAGATGGGCTCCACCTCAAATGGGCTATAGCCTATTAGTCTTCCACAGTTTCATTTCAATTTGATGGAATTACCTCTAGTATATATTGCAAAATGGCCCTCAGTAGGAGTTTAAATTTCAGTCTGTCTCAGTTTAAATTTCACTCTTTAAGTATAGCTGGTTTGGAAGTTATTATCTCTGGATAATTTACTTCCATCTAGAAACTGTAAAGAGGTTTGGATGAAGTATGTCTTGCACTACATTGTTCTTTCTTGTATATTTTTTCAAAGTAAATGGCTCCCATTGAAGAACACTTAAGTAGGAATTATTCTTAAAAGTAGCTTTGAGAAAGAAAAACAACATAAAATCTTTTTTTGTGTTGCCATTGGGTAACAATTTACCTTCTGGTATCAGATTCTTTACTTTTTGGTGAGCAGGAGTTTTATTCATCAACATACTTCTGAGTTACATTTCACATTTCCTTCTCAGCTAAGTGCTTCTATTCATAAATCGTCCACAGATAGCCACGAGGGACAATAAATGCTTATTGTCCTGTGGATTCAAGTCATTTGACCAACTCATAGATACATCACATTCTGGTACAAATTACCTAGCTTATGTATTGGCTCTTGAAGCACTCCTCAGAAAATGTTCCTTGGGGAAAAAATGGGAATACGAATAAGGGTAAAACCACCATCTCCAAAACATTAGAATCCACTTCAGTGATTCAGGGTTGGGTGGGGATAAGGATGCCTTAGAAGAAGGCAAAATGAAGGTAAGGCACAGTTATGTTTCAGTTAACTAAATTAAGAAACTACTTAGAAATTATTGTGTTGCTTAGCAACAAGTTTGACTAAAGAATGTAAATGTGCTAAAAATTACTCATCACTACAATAGTGATGTTTTTCAGAGCTAGAGAATATAGTTACCTAGTGTTTTTGGTTTCAGAGCCAAAGTGTATAATTTAAAAATCACTTTGTGCTTTTAGTCTAATATATGGATAATTTATACTACACCAGAATTCTTATATTAAAATATTAAATTAGTGGTAGCTGTATTGATTGGATCATATTGGGAAGATAGTGGCTTTTTGTTCCAAAAATACATATAATGCCTTGTAGTGTTTCTTAAGTAATGTTTACCACCCATAACTGATACTTTGAGTCACAGAAGCTTAGGAAAGCACAGAATATGAGAAGATTCTAGGTTTGATGAATATTTGATTAAATTCAATGTAAAGAAATTCAAAGTACCTTGATGCTTCTGGCAGATGTGGAATTTGGACTTGAATCTCTATGTTGAGCTTTGCTTTACAGATGTGGTAACAAATTCATAACAAATTCAACCTCAGATCTTTCTAGGATATTTTTTGCTCTCAATTCACAGTTACTCAGTATATTACAGCACTGTCATAGGCATAGTGCAAAAGATACAATAGTGACTCCATTTCTCCCTCATAATAGACAAGTTCGGGGACCATGTAGGAGAGCTCCCTAATCGTTTAAACATTTCATTGACAGCACAATTTCCTATCTCCAGACAACCCCAAACTTTTATAATAATCTCCCAAACCATTGTTAAATCCCGAGAACTTTCTGTTTCTAAGCCAATGGTAAATTAAATTTAACATTCGCCAATAATATCTTCCTTTAAGTTTTCTTACTGCTTTCCTGTGACCCTGCTCCTCTAAATTCTTCCAGTCCCTCCAAAACAAAGCAGGGAATGGGTCTACTTAATTAGCTAGACCACTGTTGAGGGCACTGGCAAAAAACAGCTCAAGTTTTAATATATTTTAGTCCTGATTCTGGATTCTAACTCATGTGTCCTTTTTAAGCCATCTAACAGCCTTGCCTACTTGGTCAGCCAATTATTTATTTAAAACTCTATAGGTCTGTTTAAGTTTTCCCGTAGACCTATCACCATACAGTATCTCATCCATCTTGAACATGTACCATTTCAAACATTAACAGCTTCATTACTATCACACTCAAGTTTTAAGAATTGATTTTTGTCATCAATCCAATCATTTATTAAGAGAGTTAAGGGATCTTGCTAAATAAAGAGAGGATTCTCCACTCACTGCCTCAGAAGGGAGGTACAATCTGGGCTAATAGGCATTGGTTGTTTGTTTTCTTCTTTTTTCTTTTGAGATCAGCTTGGGGGAACTTTGTCACTGATGGTTGTATACATGTTTTATTCTTAGCTTTTTGCTTTTCTGTATATGGTTTTGCATTCATTTCTCAAATTCACTTCAATATTTTTATTTTCTTTGTTTTGTATGTATGACTCAATTTTGACATTACTATTTTTGTACAAACAGCTTTTGAAATCCTGTCATGCAGTGTCCCAAACTCAAGGTAGGACTGAAACTCTGATAAGCAAGATGTTACTTTCCTTCTCAACTACGTCAGTATTCTTGGGGTAGTCTCCATTTATGATTAATATCTGATCATAACTAATATCTCAGGGGTTTGAATTTGAAAGCTTGATTATTTCATGCTTGGATTTCTGATGTAATGTTAAAACTGAAATGCCCAAAGTCTTTAGAGAATTACTTCTGATGGAATTTTACCAGCATTTTCAATTGCAGACCTGGGAAGCTCAATTTATGCTAATGAATATATACCCAGGCTTCAAGAACAGTGATATACCATTGTCATTTAGACCAATCACAGCTAAGATTGGGTCACAGAGTCAGATCTTTCACAAATACTAATATGACTGCCATTAATTTTTAAAGCACCCCACCAAAAGTTCAGTGGTGGTTTTTAATGACAAAGAATTATGGTCTGTGTGCAGGAACATTATACAGTGTCATTATACAGCGACTCCTGTCATGCTTTCTGTTAGATCAATTTACCAAGAACCTTAATCACCCCTCATAAGTAAAGTGACCATATAATTTATTGTCTGAACAAAGATAGTTTTGAGAATAAAAGGGGATGCTGTTCGTAATAGCCAGGACTATAAGCATAAGCTAGAAATGTCCCTGGAATATAGAAATAAATGGTCACCCTACTCATATGAGAACTTTGCTCTTGGAATAATTTTAATGTCTTATGATGCTTCCTTCTAAACTGTGTTTAATATTGTCTTTAAATGCAAAAGATAAGAAGCATAGAGAATCCTTTATTACTGTCTACTGAACATAAAAAATATTTAATTTCCAGTGCTGATAATGTTTCACTGTCATCATTTATGAATACTGTTTGTGTCATAGTTTCATGTTTGTATATTTTTCTCCATTTCTTCATTTCTCTATCAAAGTATTATTATAATTCATGCATAAAAAATCTACGTAGAGGGAACCATCCATCCCAAATGTAAGCAGAAAAATATAATTTTTGATGTTACTATATTCATCCTCACCAAAATAAAATTTAAAGCCACACATAAAAATAATAAGAATAAGAAAATCACTATGTAGTCCATGGATTAAACTAATTTTGTAACAAGACTTCGGGACATTTATATGTTCAGAGTATGATCTATAGCATTGACCAAATCCTCCTACTGACCTTCTGTTTAAATGGAATATCTAAGTAGACATGAATAGTGACATTAAGCACTTCAGAGTCCCCCTCTAACCTATATCTTTATATAGCCATGTTTCCATTCTTAAAAGTCCTTTATTTCAAAGTGATTTGTCACTAAAAGAAGAGAGGGGTGCTTTATTTTTCCACCAAAGGATACATGTGTTAGGTTGGGCAAAAGCATCCAATTGAAAAGTAAAAGTTGAACAATTATTTTTCCCTATACTGCCAAGCAATTATTTGTCACCAGAACCTGCCCCCCATCTGACTCTTTTCCACCTCCCAAACCAGCTAGTGTTCTTACAAACAGTCTTAATTCATGAGATTGAGCTTACTAGGGCTTACTTCCTGGGGTAGCTGGTAAGAATTAATTACCCCAGAGAAATGAGCACCCTAAGGATAATTTTTGGACAATAGAATTCTAGGAACCCTACATATTTCTGGAACATTCTGTTTGCAGGGTACTCCAGCCAAACCAGTGTGATATCTTCTCACCTAAAAGTCTTCATCAGTAAGGTTCCAAAGGAATTACTTTTAATTAACTTAAGTTATTTGGTGAATAAATTATGCATAAGCAACACTTATTCTAACAGTGGTCATATAGTCTACACACAATCAAGGCAGCGTGTCAATCTGTAGAAACAAATCCAAACAAACATTTTGACATGGAATAGTCTAAATATCAAGTGACTGGCTCAGCCTCTGTTCATCAGTTTTACTGGCACTCTGTAGACCAGTCCTTCTCCAACTTCAATGTGCACAAAAATTTCCTGGGGATCTTATTAAAATGTGGCATCTGAGTCAGTAGGTCTGGGGTAGAGTCCAAGATTCTGCCTTTCTCACAAGGTTTCAGGCAATGCCAATACTGCTGGTCCAGGGACCATTCTTTGAGTAGCAAGGACAGCATCAGATTTACACTGGAGAAGTGAGGCTAGGGATGCTACATGCCTTCAGGAGAGGATTTCAGCATGTAAGGCCATGTTTCTGATGTTACAGGCGAAGGAGATGCAGCAGATGGTGAAATTGGAAGCCGAGATGGACCGCAGACCAGCAACAGTAGTATGAAACTCCAAAACGCAAACTGAAGCAGCAGAACCACACAGCATCAAAAGTTCACTCCCAATCTCTTGAACACAAAGTCCATGGAAGAAAGTCATTGTCTTTTATGTTTCCTTTATGTATAGACAAGTTAATACCCGAAACCACAGATTTACATACTTCTGTTTTACATTTTGAATATTGAATTTCCTTGACCAACCAAAAGTAGCTACAAATCCACAAAAATTACCATTCCAGTAAGGTATAGTTTAACCATTGATTATACAACTTAAACATGTTTGCTATAAAATACCATCACAAGTAAATGAGCTTGGTGTTAACAACTCCGCTTCGTGATGCATTAGGACATGTTTGAGCTGCAGCAAAAATAGTGCATTAGCAATTTAATAGCAAATGCATGCACTAGAAAAATAACCAACTATCAACAAATTCATCAGCAGAAGTGATGATCGGCCAGCCAGATAATTTTGCAAAATTTTTCTACATCTAAGTTACCTCATCAGTAAGTGCCATGTCTCTACCATGCCATGAGAAGCTAATTTCCTGTAAAAGCTGTGGAAATTATTAGAACAATAGAGAAATAGAACAGTGTACCTGTGCCAAAACTCATCAGTGCTCAAAGGAGACCTCTGTTAGGCACATTTTAGAAAGTTTACATCTGACATTGCTTTCTAGGAATTGCTTCGGTCAATTCCAGATATAAATCACTATTAGCCCTTCAAGATTGTGAAGTGGTTATTGGCAAACGTTTGTAAATGTGACCATGTATAAAGTATTTATACTTTTAATTCACACTGTTATAGAACAAAATCACCTAAATATTGCCACACGACAAGATTAGTAAACAGGAATACTAGAACTATGTTTGCATGATACACAAGCACCAATTAAGACTAATCCGTACAGACACAGTTAAGCTAATGCCAAATCAATACTGGTTAAATAAATGTATGGCACAGAATATAATTTGACTATAAAGACTTTTAGCATAACAAAAAAGTCTATATATATGTGTATATGAATTATGTGGGCATTCTTGATACTTCAACTTCTAGTTTCAAAAAAATACGTAACTAATTTAATTTTACACAAAAATATTTATGCAGATTTTCAGAATTTCATATCAGGAAATAACCTTTTTATGTCTGTTAAATATCAAAACAATTTGCTACAGTGTTACTCTGCATGGTCTTTAAGCCTGCTGTAGTGGTGTTACAGACAGTGCATGAAAAAGTATTCCACTGGGAATTGAGCCAGGCCGCCAAAACTGAGAGGAACGCATGGAAAGTTGGTAGTCTAGAACTAATCAGATTACTGATTTTAGAACACAAAACACCAACTGAATTATTGTATATGCTTGTATAAATTGATTCTGTGTGTTCCTCTGAACAAAGCAGAGAAAATTATGTTACCACCAATACTGAAACTTCCAACTTCTGTAATAAAAAGTTAAAACATGTTAACATCTGTCAGAGTATTTGCTCCCAAGAATGCTTTCTAGGAATCTTTTAGCCTTTTTTAAAATAAATTATAGAGATCATTACTTAGTTACTTTCAAATAGGGGCTTATTTGTGTCCCCCAATACATTTCCCCCCCAAATGACACAAAACAGGCTGGTTCTGGTTGCCTCTCAAATGTAAAGTAGTTGTTTTTCTTTTTCTCATATTTATAATTTGAACTGGCTTCCATGAAGTTTCTCTGGTTCCAAATTTCCTTATCTGTAAGACAATGGAGTTAAACTACATATCTTCCAGCACTAGCATCCCATGAGAAATTATGGCTATTAAAATAGCACCACATTTGGATTGCCCTACTTAAGATTTCTAATAGCTTCTCATCAAATTCAGTGTCTTCTTCGCAGAGCTCAGGTGAGCTCACCATTCTGTGTAGCACCTGGCTAAATTCATCACATCCCTCTTTTCCTTGCTTCTGAGAGCTGACTACTCCTAGATTTCCCATTTTTCTGATTATTTCTTCTCTAGCTTTTCATCCTACACTACCATAAATACTTCGATTTTCAAGTGTTATATCCAGAGCCAATTTTTTTCTTTATCCCAGATTACTTTTAATATTTAGACAACTTACCCCCTAAAAGATTCCATTGTAGTAGGAATCAATTGAACAAAAATAAACAAATAAACAAAATTATGTTTATTTTCTATTACAAGTTCATATTGTAATATGAACTTGTAATACTCAAATCCTGCATTCTCATTTATTATGAAGGAAAAAAGTCTTGCCAATTAAAATAACTCAGTCTCTTCTAGCTTAAAAAACACTTTATTTCAGAGGCATATTCAATTAGTTTGAAGTCAAATCCCCTGTTAGAGTTCCCTCCCCTTTCAGGAGATCTTTCTGCTTCTTTCTCCAGGTGGCATCAGAGTATGAGAGGAAGCTCCCGTGTCTTCCCAACAGAGAAAAGGATCTTCTGACCAGGATCTTAGGACCACTGTCAGACGGTCCTAAGTGCCCTATACTGCAGCCCTGCAAAATAGGCCCTTCCATTTCCCCCAACTCTGCCCCAGCTCCAGCGCCTTAAGGTTTCTGCTCAACCTTGGGCTCAGTTTATTCCAGCATTCTTCTAAGATATACAGGAACTTTTGGATCTTTGTGAGCTGTGTGGAAACTAGAGGACCATTTGTCAGCTACTAGTGCCATGTCATTCCATGAGGATTTCTCTCGGAGGTTTGCAGTTTTCTAGAGCTATGCTCCCAAGAAGCAGGAAGCTTTATACTGAACCTTAAGCCTGTAACGGGTTTCTACTACATCTTATTCCTCTTCCTCCTCGGATTTTTTGTTTCAGTTTGGGAGTCAGGGTATTTATGTCTCCATTCTCACCTTTGTCCATGTGATCGACACAGAAAGAGTATTTATTCAGCTGTCCATTTGTGACTGATTGGAATGCCTGTGCAGGACTGTACTTCTCCTTGCCTAACGAGATTGTTCTTTTCCTTTGGGGGCAATAAAAGCTTCATGGAAAAGAACCAGATTGCCGAGTAGGGGAACCCACTGGGAAGTAGCATATTTCATCACTTCTGAGACCCTATTAATTATAGGATGCACCATTATATTATATATCACAAAGAATGAAAAGAAGCTGCCAACTAAAATACAATACACCATCCAATGATTATAAGACATATCTCAATTTCAGAGATGTTAAAATATGAAAAAATATGTACATCTTCAAATCCATGAAATAATTTTTCAAAAATATACAAACTAATCAAACCCTAAGCCTCACAGGGAGGGCAAGTTTTAAAGATAGAGCATAGAGCATAAGACAAACATAACAGAAAACCTAAACTAAGAGAATTCTAAAATTTAGCAATGAGCTTCTTGGAAAGCAATTCAAAAAGGGAAATAAATCTATCACCATCTACTCAAAAAATCCTCTCTATATGCATTCCCCTTTAGCTGTTTCATTCAATCACATGTCTTCAATTTTCTGTTTCTCTGTATATAATTTTCAAATTTGTAATTTTACCCTTGACTCTACTTCACCTAAGCATCGGTTCTTCCTTTCAGATTTTCAGAGTTCAACAAATGGTCCACATAGACATTGTATGTAATTAGTCAGAAAGAGAGATTCTTCCTCCATCTGTCCTGTTTATTTTAACAATTCATAATGGGTGCTAAACCTTAGGGACATCTTGTATCTCTTCCATCTCATTTGCTACCACACCTCATCTGTTGACAAAATCTATGAATTCCACTGTGTTTTAGAATTTCCCCTCTCCTCTCTTAAAACTTCTATCATTCCTCTAAACCCAGAATTTTAAGTAACTTCCTATTGAATTTCTTTGCCCCTCAAATTCCTTCTACACATAGATTAATCTCCTACAATGATAGCTCTGATTATATTGCCACTCTGCTTGTAACTGCTGTATTGCTGAATTGCTATTTGCTACCTAAAGAATAACATTGAAATTACAAATATCAGCATTCAGTTTTGGCCCCAACCTTCCCACTCACCTAGCCAGTCTGAATGTATCACTATTCTCTGTTCACACACACATAGCACATCTCTTTTCTAGGCACATCAATTCTTAAAAACAACCTCCAAAAATGCCACCTCCAAAAGATCTTTTGTTCCTCCAAATCAGAAATTATCTACCCTTCTGAATTTATTCATTTATACTTTAAAAGCTATTTAAGCATATGACTTTTCCACCACCCCAAACTAATTTCTTTTCAGGGTGTGTTCATTTGATTTCAAAGAACAGGTAGTCAATAACTATCAAATGACTATTTAAATTATTTTCTGTGCAGCAGAATGAAGGATTTGTAACTGACTGTGGCCTCTTGGGCAGGCAGTGTCTGAAAACCTGAAAGAAAGGCTAAAGCAAGTTTTATTGGTGATTTGTCTTCTCAATTTCAAAAACAATTTTCCTTTATTTTTATTGTTAGCATTCTTTCAAAACAGAATCACTATCACAGTGACCAATAGGCAGTCAGTGAGGACCCATCAACCCTAAATGTGATTATGGAGAGTGATGAGGGAATATCTTGAATTATTTTAGTATAGGGGTTGTCTTATAGAGGCCTCATTCCAAACTCTCTATAGCTTCTCCTTCATCATAACTGCTCTAAATCTAACAGAAGAGCACACCTTCCTACAACTATCCCTTGGTGCTTGGCATTTAACAGAATCCCAAGTGCAAACTTTAATAATTGTGTCTTTAGTGTCATAATAAATTCTGGGTAGTGCCTCTGGGATGAATTTTTATGAGCCATCGTCTTTAATAATATTTCATGAAAAGTGTTCTGCTTCATAGGTTAGAATAATGAAAAAATATTAAGGGAATGAGCAGGGGGTAGTTAAAAATAGTAGCATCATTTCTTTTGCATAAGAAGAAAAAATAGGTGGCTGATTTTATCTTGATAAATGATACAGTGCCTCTTCCTTTTTTCTCCTCAAGTTACTTTCTTGGAAATTTGGGGCAAGGGACAGTCCCTAAGCTGCTTCATCCTGGAAATTTTTGAGACTTCTCAAATATTGTATGCCTAATCACTCAAGCTATAATTCAATATCTTTAGGTAAGTCAGAATATACCAAAAACATGATGGGGAGAATTTTACCCTTGGTCATTTCTGAACTTTGATATCATATAATTTGGATGAGGAAATGTTATAGTGGTTCATCAAAAATGCTTATTGTTTACCCTTTTGAAGCAATGTATATCTTTAATTTTCTCAAAATTTACCCACAGCTTTTTATACTTTTTTGCTTTTTCTTGGGAAAAAACTTGGTATTATGTCAGAGTGTGGTGCTCATAGTACAGTATATTGAACTCTAAAGGCTGCACCACTATAATATTATGAATTATTACATACTTTGACTGCCTCACAAATTCTTATGTTGGACACATCCTCAGCATTGAACTATTTCTTCATTGATTAGGTATTTATTAGAAGCCCACTATTATCCTCTACACTTTCAACTAGTGTTTTACTAGTAATTTACTATTTTAAAAAATTATCTCTAATTATAGTTTTAGGCCATGCCAGTATGATAGATGAGTTGCACTAATCGCCTCAATTTTTTAAGCTTTCTTGTATTTATGTCCTTTGGTTGAACCCTTCTGCCCTGACTCCAAGATTGTCCATGTAATTTGCTTTAGTCAATGTGATAGCATCAAACTTGACATAGGCAGAGACACATTTTTTTTTCTTGGATCTCTGACACTGCCATGAAAACAGGTACTGGCCAGCCTGCTGGTGGATGGGGGAGACTCATGGAGCGTTGAGTAATTTTGAGAGTTAAATCATTTTAGTCATCCTACTAGCTAACAGCTAATGCATTATCTTGCATCTAGGACCACACAACCTTTTCCAGACCAGCAGAACCACCCAGCCAATCTATAAACTGATGAGAAATAGTAAATGGATGTTATTTGGAGTCACTAACTTTTAGGATGGTTTGTTATGTGACAATAGCTAACCGATACAATCAAGCCTTGGGAATATGAAGATGATTAAAGTGTCATTTCAGAGCTCCAGAGACTGCACTTAAAAAAAAAATCTACTGGAATCACTGATGAGAATGGGTCATAGTTTCCTCTTTCATTGCATGATCCCAGGCTACTAAGCCGCCATGTTGGGTCTCTTGCATCTCACTGTTTCTAGGTCTCTTTTCTTTTGCAGCATTCTGATGGTCTATTGTTTACTTCATCTAACTTGGACTACTAATGTTTTCAGCTTCATCATTTGACATACATACATTTCTTTCTTCTTTTATTTCCCCCTCCTTTTTTTTCATTTTTGTAAGTTTGTTTTTAAACCTTCTTTTTTTTTGAGATCCTCATCAGTGAAATTGCATCATGTGACAGCCTTGGCTGCTAATATTCACTAGTTCTTTGGGGATATTTTTGATTGAGTTATGGGTCCTAGACTAAAGTTGCCAGAAAAATGGAAGACAGTTAAGTGGGGAATTACTTTACCACATCACTTTGTCTAATCACATAAAATATAGGAAATGAGTTATTTTTTTTTATTTAGTAGTCTAGTAATAGAAACATAATATTGAGAAATTACATTGATTTTTAAAGCAACATTTTATAAAGAGAAAATATTAAAGCATGTATTCGATATTAATAAGGGACATTAAATTTATGTTAAGTAATATATGCTGAAATAAAATTCAACAAGTAAAAAGTTCTGTTAAGCTAAACATCTGCCTGCTCCACTCCAAGAAAAGAGAGTGGAGATGTTCACCAAAAAATATGTTCTCATTTCATAATAGTAAAAATCTTGAAACAATTCAAATGTACATCAATACAATTGATGAATAAAATATGGTATATCTGCACAATGGAATGCACAAAAGTATTTACCTTATCCTTCCATGTACATGAAGATTAAGAAAAAGCAATACTAATCTTGAAGAAAGGTAACAGAATGATAATTCCCTCTGTGGGAACCTTCTGGTATAATGAGAATGGTCTGTAAAATTGATTCTCAAAGCGTGTATCAAGGACCCTTTTGTGGACCAACATAGCCTCAAGAGACTTTCAGAGGGTCTTCAAAGGTCTCTTCCTCAAGCCCATCTCTTTGGGAAGTCAGAGTTTCTTCATATGCATCAATTAAAATGACATATCACAGCAGTCTGAATGAAGAAAAAGATCAGATGGTTTCTATGAAGCCAGACAGTAAAGAAATTTGAAAGAATACAAAATAATTTTTAGAAAATAAGTTTTTTAGTAAAAATATGCTATTTTAATAATACATTATAAGTTAAGATCAATGGGTTTATTATATTTATTGAATTGATAAATATTTTTAAATTTTTCTCAATTTCTAACATAGTTATACAAAGTATAATTCACATTAGCAAAAACTTTGAGTTTCTTAAAAATTTAAGAGTGTAAAGGGACCCTGAAACCAAAGATTTTGAGAACTGCTGGTCTATAATGAGCTGGGTGGTCATTACATAGATGCTTACATAGGTAAGCATTGAACAATTAAGATCTGTGTGCTTTTTGCATGTGTGTATCTCAAAATTAATTGTATCTCAAAATCATGTTTTTAAAAACATATAGGAAAATAGATGTATGTTTATGGTATAAAGCAAATTGGGAAGAAGTTATACTATAACTTAGTATGCAAAAATATATATTCCATGCAGAAGATCAAGAGAAATTATAGCAAAATAACAAAGCCTGTTGCTAAGTTGGAACCAGCTAAGAGACATAATCATCTGGAAGAGTTTTGAGGGCAGAATTAAATCAGCAGGTTTTTCTCTCTGGAGAGGCTACTCCACACCTCCCATAGAAAGAAAAGACAGAAAAGACTGCCGAGTGAGGGGTAGCAGAGGTTGATGCAGAACATGTCCTCACTTGTCCCTTCCAGCTTTTTCATGCTAACTCTTCGAGTTAACAATGGAAACTGATTTAAATAAATACAAGGACAACTAAGACAAAGACTCTGACGGGATAGAAAATGGCACACTCAGAGAAAAGGATAAAAAGGTCCACTTAGAAATAGGCAGCTATGATGTTGTAGGAAGCAACACCCGATGGAGGAATTCAGACACTCAGACAACACTGTTAGAGGAAAAGAGAATTTATTTGCTGACAGAGAATGTGGGGCATTCAACAGACCCCAAGCATGATCTCCCCTTTGTTAGATTTCTTATAGCTTATATACCCTTGCAGTGTCCATGCAAGGGGCATGTGATTCCTTTGTCTGAGGTTTTACATGTGCTTCATGACTCAGGAGGGGGATGGGGAGCTTTGGATAGGGGACTGCAAGGTAGGGAGGAATTTCTAGACCACTGGTATTATCTATTTACAGGTCATTTTGCCTTGTAGAACCCACGACCTTGGCATTATCAATACTGTTATAGGATTCTCAGAAAGATGGGACACTGAGGCTATAAGTAGAAAGTAGCACTTATTGATGCTGTGGCACCTTCTCAGCAGATTCCTATCCAAAGGCTGAGCTCTAATTATAACATAATAAGCAGTTTTACACAGTTTTACTTTTCCTTCACAGCTACAGAGATAACATTAGTTAGATAGCAAGCTATGGATCAACAGATGTGAATTGGAGAGTCCTTGAGGTGGGGGAGGTAGCTATGGGAAAACATGTTAGCTGGAGAGCACTGGGCAGGATGAGGGAGAGAGTAGTTTTAACCATCTAAGTTGGTCATTTCTGCATGCCCTTTGTATTTTTTCAGATTCCTCCTCTCCTCTCTCAATGGGACTGAAAAGAAACTGAAAGATAAATTGGACATAAATAGTCCCAAAGAATTTTTCAGCAAAGTTAACAGTGTAATGCAAAGAGGAAATGGGTTAAAACTGCATTCAGCTAAGATAGATATAATTTTCTGCTTACAGAGATCAGTATGGCATCACATTGACCAAGGTTTAAATCCCAACTCTAATATTTACTAGCTGCAGACTTTAAGCATGCTCTTAACCTTACTGACTTTGAGCCTCCCATCTATAGAATGGGCATACTGCCACCTTCCTCTGAGGGCTGTAGTGAGAATTAAATGACATATCAACTTTGTAATATAACTTAATCAAGAGAGTAAAATTTATCATATTCACAGTCCTGCCCACATTCAAGAGGAAAAGCTCGTACATGGTTCATATGCAAGGGAGTGGGAACATTAGAGGCCATCTGAGATATTTGCCTAAGTTCATGTACACACACACATATACGCTCCAAGCAGAGACCCTGAATGTTAAAGTTAAATTTTATATGTTTATAGGATTTAACTATCTCTCTTATTTAATCCCCATGTTACAGGCAAGTTGAGAACATTATCACCATTAAACACATGGAGAAATTGTTGAGACCAAGGTCACAAAGCCACACAGTGGGAGATTAAAGAATAGAACCCATTAATTCTCCAATTTCCAAATTTCTCTTCTCTCCAGACCCACCACCCTATCTCATACCTAAAAACCATGATCACAATACCACCTGACATTTTACAATTACAATTAACAAAGCACTGTCACAGACACAATGTCGTTTAATTGTCATGACAACCTATTACTGTGGATTTTGTCATTCTTTCTTCAAATAAGGAAACTACTCAGTGAGTTTCACAGCACAGCACATAGCACAGTAAAGATCAATTAACAAGCTTTTTGCTTTTGATGCCGTCAAAAATTAATTTATGTATATTACCACACAGGTGCTACGGGGAAAATGCAAAGGGATCTTATCCCTGCCTCAGAGGGATTTATTTGTTGATAATACATCAGATAATGCATCAGAACTTGATAAATCGATTGCACTCCTAACATTAATTAGATTTTTATTTAAATAATACAAATCAAAAAAGAATTCAGCAACACAATAAAATCTAAACAGGAGTTGCTTATAAAAGTCTAGCCTAGGGATCAACAAACTATGTCCCACTAGCCAAATCTGATCTCTTTTTTATATAGCCCGTGAGCTGTGAATAGAAAAGAAGACAATTAAGTGATTTTGAATATCTCTGTGTGCGTTCTCCAAAGAGCAGACTTTCAAACAAGTATTTTATTTGGGAGGTGATCGCAGGAAACCTAGTGGGGATTTGTGGGGTGGAGCAATAAAACTGTACTTATGCGGGATATTACTGCTGTGGACAACTGGGGCTCAATGTTGCTGGGGACTCTGCGGGACCAAATGGCACTCACCTCAGAATTGTCCCATCAGGGATGAAGTCAAGAGATATTTATTATCCAGCTTCCTCCTCTCATTGGGTGAGAGACAAAAAGAAGCTACAAGTGCTTGGGGCAGTAAGCATGAACTAGACCATGACCCAAAGCCGTAGGGGGAACAAGAGATAAGAGTGCGGCACCTTGAGCTTCCTTTCCCTCAACCTTGGAGAGTTTGTGGGATTGGGAGAGGAATTTCAAATCACACTTATTTTAATATAAATAAACAAATAAGTGGTACTTCCAGCTAAGTATGCCGGATGCCTGCATAGGTGTATTGTCTTGCCTATTAGCAAACACCTCAATGTCAGGTGAAAAGATGAGTCTTGACATTCGCTTAACAGTTTAGTCAATCAGGAAATAATATTAAAATGTGTGTTTGCATCTCTTTTCTCTTTCACTGCCTATTCTCTGACATGGAGACTATTGGTGAGAAATGTAAATGATGACAACAAAAGTCATGAATAATTCACAGTAAGTTATTCTGAAATGATCGATTGATCACCAAAACCAGTGAGAGTGAATCAGCTCTGAATCTTTATTTCCCATTTCAAATATTTTACCAAGTAGGACAGAAGACATGACATACACAGATGCTATAATATGCACTATATTTTAATAACAACAAAACCTGTAGAGATATACCGGATGGTGTTCTGTTGTTGTTGTTTGGTTTTATAACTTAAAAAAATGCAATGATGGCAATGTTTCCAGTTGAAATGGAATCCAGCCAGCCTTCCAGATTTCAAAGGGTTTATAGTGGGAAAAACAGCTCTTAAGTGGGTCATGAACAATCTTGCCCATTAATCATCCCAGGTCCACTGCATGTGCACACCAGGTGCCAAGAAAGCCATGAGACTCTCTCAAGGACAAGGGACTTTTCTAAATTTACTTCTCAATGTGAAATTCTAATATTTGGATTCACTAATATTTGCATTTGTATAAGAAAGTGGACCCTGCAGTAAGAGGCAAGGCAAAGCAACACAGCGTTGAAGTAGCAAGAAGGATCCTTAGTAATCAGAATCATACTTTTGTATGTCCAGCAACTCCTTACTGATCTCTGCTTAAAGCTGCCATTGAACATATGCTAGGCACTTCAAACTTAAGTTATTCAAAACTAAATTTCTGGGGTTTTTTTTAACTGTTCCTTCACATTTCAGTTATTAATGATATTACCATCTTCCCAGCTTCAGGTTAAAATTCTAAAAATAATCTTTCTCTTTTTAAAGTCATTTTTATTATGAATAATGACCTTATTTTGAATTATAACATGCCAGACTACTGGGGTAACAGGAACAACTATGTTAAGGTTAAAAGGAGACCATGGATGCAAGCTACTCACTAAATAGCAATGGCTTAGAAGCAAGTCTTCCATGGCTTGTCCTTCTACACAGTAGTCATCAATACCTCTTGTGGTTACTTTAGTTTGGTCTTCTGAATATATTTCTATTTGCCTTCCTGAACCAGATTTTTTTGGGTAAGAATAATCTTTCATTACTCTTTCTCTCATCCCTTTGGTCTAATCTATAAGTACTATATATAGGCTTTTCCTCCCAAATATTTCTGAAATGGAACCATTTCTAAACTCTACTGGGATAATCACCCTGGTTGTAGCCACTGCCATCTCACAGTTTGACAACTATAAAACCTCCCAGTTTCATTTCCATTCATTCTTGAGCCACTGCAGTCCTCTCTCCACACAGTAGTAGAGTGACTCTCTTGAAGTATAAATTATATTATGTAACTCATCTGCTTAAAACCCTCTAATGCTTCCCTCTGCACTAAAAATAAAAGCCAAACTCCTTTCCTGAACCTAAAGCTTCACATGATCTGGCTTCTGCTATTTCAGTTATCTATTGTTACATAACAAACCATCCCAAAACTTACCACTTGTAACAACAGCAATTTATTATTTCTCATGATGTTCAGCAGAAGCACAGCTGGTCAGTTCTGCTGCTCCATTTGGTATTTGCTGAGGTCACTTGTATGGCTGTGTTTGGTAGGGAACCCAATTGGGGCTGAAATGTTCCATATGGCTTTACTAACATGTCTGTTGCCTCAGCCAGGACGGCTTCCTGGCTTTTCCCCCTTCACATGGTCTCTCGGTATTTAGTGCTCAAGTTCAAGCTTCTTTTTCTGACAGCTGAATCTCAAGAGTAAAGAAAGCAAAGAAGTTGCCAATATTCTAAAGCTTAAGCCAAACCAATATTCTAAAGCTTAAGCCAAATCACTTCCATCACTATTGGTCAAAGCCACTGTTAGTCAAAGTAAGTGACAGGAGCTGCCCAAACTCAAGAAAATGGAAGATATATTCATTAGAGGAGTGACATAAATGTACAAGAATGGGAGGAATTTGGGGCAACCATCTTTAGAAATAATCTTCCACACTTACCTACTCTCTCTCATCTCATACTACTCTATACAAGCCATACTGGGCATCCTTGTCTTTCTAACAGTCACTGAGATACAGACTTCTGGCATTTCTCCCAATATACATCTAATTTCTTCAGGAATAGAACTTCTGGGTTTTGGCAAGGCTCATGGCTTCTCAGAATAAATACTACATTTCCCAAAATTCCGTGAAGCAAAGTGTGACCATGTGACTATGTTCTGGGCAATAGAATGTGAGAAGAAGGGTCCAGTGGAAGCATTAGCAGACTTTCCTTAAAAGGCAATAGTTGTCTCTTCTTTGATCCATTTTTTTTTTCTGTAGCCTTTTCTCTTTCCTACTGGTTGGACCATCAGGGGTCATTGAGAATGAGGTTCTTTCCAGGTTGGAGAAGCCTGAGTCTGTGAGACCATGGAACAGCCTACCAGACCTGGAGCCATGATCCCTGGACTTTCTTTTGAGAGAAATACACTGCTGTCTTGTTTCAGCCATAGTTATTTTGGGTTTTCCATCTCTCACTGCCAAACCTAATTCTTCCTGATGAGCATTTCCAGCAGAGGGAGCAGCAAGAGCAAAGTGCCCAAGGCAGGAGAATATCCAGAATGTGAAGAGAGTGAAGGGGGTTGAGAAACTGTGAGAGAAGTAATAGTAGAACATTATATAGAGCCTTATAGGGTTGCTTTTTTCATCTGAATAAAATGGGAGTCCACTACAAGAGTTTTAAAGAGGGAGTGATATGGTCTCGACTATACTGTGGAATACTCTTGATCCCCTATAAAGATAAGGCCTGAGAGGGTCAAGGAAGAAACAGGGAACTAACTAGGAGGTTTTATCTAAAAAGATGATAGGTAATTGTGGCACAGAGCAATGAAGATGGTAGAAAACAATCATATCATGGATATAGTTTAAAGAGAGATGGCAGTTGTTAATGAATTGGATGTGGGTTACAAGGGAATGGGAGAAGTCAATAGTGATTTAGAAGCTTTTGGTCTGAAAAACTGGAGCTCCTGCTAATTGTAATGGGGAAGTTGAGAGGAAGCAGAGTTTTCAGAAGCAGATGCATAGGAAAAAATAGGAGTTTGGTTTATTAGCTAGAGGTCTTCAGAGAAACAGAATGTGTGTGTGTGTGTGTGTGTGTGTTTGTGTGTGTGTGTGTGTGTGTGTGTGTGTGTGTGTGTGTGTTGAGTGGGGAGGGGGATTTATTTTAAGGAATTGACACACGATTATGAATGCTGGCAAAATTTGAAATTTACAAGGCAAGTCAGCAGGCTGGAGATCCAAGGAAGAGCTAATTTTGCAGCTTAGGTCTACAGACAGTCTAGAGGCCGAACCTCTTCTTCCTCAGAGAAGAAAACTCAGTCTTTTCTCTTTTCTCTTATGGCCTTCAAGTGATTGGATAAAGCCCACCCACATAATGAAGTGTAGTCTGATTTATTCAAAACTTTCTGATTTAAATATGATCACATCTGAAAAATACCTTTACAACACCTAATCTGGTGTTTGACCAAACATCTGGGCACTCTAACCAAGCCAAGTTGACATATATAATTAACTATCATGGCCATATTAATTTGGAAATGTCTTTACACATTCTAGTAATAATATTGAGTAGGCAGTTGATTTACTTGCGGTAAACCTTTGGAACCATCAACATATACATTTTACTTAAAGAGACAAGACTGAATGATATAACCACCTAAGTGTAGGAAAAGAAGAGAAGAGGTTTGAGGACTGGGCATTCCAATCTTAAGAGTTAAGACACATGATAAGGAACCACCAAAGGGAACTGTGAAGAAGTGGTGATCCATGAGTCACCAGGAGAGTGTGGTGTTCTAAAAATTCTCCCAGGATGAGGAAGTAATCATGGGGTTAAATTCTGCTGATGGGTTATGTAACATCTGAGGATTTGCCATTGGATCTGGCAAATTGGAAATCATGAATAACCTCACGTATCAGCTAGGGTTCAAACAGAACAAAAGGGAGATATATATTAAGCAGAAGGAGATATATATTAGATTTATTGCAAGGAATTGGCTTATGCAATTGTGGGGGTTGGTTAGATAAGTGAATTTTAAAGGGCAGGCCATTAGGAAGGACAAGTTGTGATTCTCACATGGGCTGCAGCTTGTGTCCACAGACAGATGTTTTTCTTCAGAGAGGCCTTAAAACCTTCAGCTGCATAGGTGAATCCCATCAGATTATCTAAAATATCTCCCTTGCTTAAAATCAACTGATTCAGGTTTTTAATCACATCTACAAAATATCTGCTCAGCCACACTTAAATTACTGTTTGATCGAATAGCCAAATTGACGCATCAAAAGCCCCAATAAGACCAGCTTGGGTAGACTGTAGGAATAAAAGCCCAATTGAAGTGGGCTCAAAAGAATGGGAGGAGATACTGTGGAAATAGTGAATGTAGACAATTATTTCAGAAAACTTGCTATGAAAGGAAGCAGAGGAATGGAGCAGTGACTGGAAGGAAATCAGACCATAAGCTAAGTGGCAGACATAGGATGTAAGACAAAGACCATTAGTGGAGAAGAGCTTGGGGAACTAGAGGCAATGCTGTTAGAAAGTCATCAATGGATACTGAAACCACCAAGAATAAGTAGAAATGATAGAGAGTGACAGTGAGTCAGTATCTAACATATTCAGAGAATGAGGATGGAGGTAACAGTGCATATAGTACAAGAAAGAGTAGAGGAGTTACAATCTGATGACATCAAATTCAAAGCTGGAACATAGTGGGGGTTAGGTAAGAAAACAAAATGAAGAGCCTGGGAAAACAATAAGGTGCAAAGAGTATACACACACCTTCAGACCCAGCCTGAGTTGTTTGAGAGATAACCGCTCCCTCTTGAGAGGCATGCACAGAAAACAGTGTCCTCATATGAGCTCCAGATCTGAGTTAGAAAAAGCAGGTGAGGAAAATTTTCAGAGATGTTGAAGATTTAGGCAATTTTTCTGAATGACTGTGAATTTCAGAAGATGGAGTGGGTGGGAGAAGATGTCAATAGTGGGGTTTTCAAGGCCTGGGGGCCCTGGGGTGCCTGACACAGACAGGGAAAAAGGGCACATGAGAAATGTCCACAGTTTCCAGGGAGACAGTGGTCATGAGGCTGTGAGAGTTGAGGAAGTAAGAGTGGGTGGGGGGCTCTTGCCAAGAGCACTACACGTTCTAGGTCTCTGTTTTCACTTTTACTGATGACATGAAAGCTGGAAGCATGGAAGATGTCTCCCAGCACTTAATCCCTCCAGGCCTCAGTTTCCTCATTAGAATAATATTTGGACTGCAGAAATTGTCCTCTGCGGCTCCTTCCCTCTATGCCACACTGTGATTTTAAATTAGCCTTTTAAATAGTTCAATAACTGTTATTTGACATAAATTTTTGATTCCCCAACAATCAATTTTTGGTTCAACATTCACTTTCTGCAACTCCCTGGCCTTTGTCAAAATCATGTTTAACCCCTTCTTGGCCTCTTCCCAAGACAAGACTGAAAAAGAACAAATATTCATTTCACCTATGCCAGGCTCCTCTGAAGAACAAGAGGGCAACCTCAGGCACAAAAAAATAAAGGTGTTTATTTTCTCCTGGACTTATAAAGCTATATAAAAATTTCTCTATTTTATCCACATCTATTGTATTCACTCTATTTAATTCACGTCTCAGAAAGCTGTATTCAGGGAATTAAAAGCCTCTGACTGTTCTTCCCCCACCCTCAAGTCTTCTCCATGCCTCATGTCAGCTTATGTGGTCCCTCCGAGGCTGAGCATATAACCATACATGCACTAATATGAACGGTCCCCTCTCCAACGGTCAAGGCTTGTCCCTCTGGACTAGTGGTTTGGGGTTTTTGTTTTGTTTTGTTTAAGTGTTTGGTTTTTGTTTTTACTATCTTCCAGTACTTCAAAAAATTCTGGTTCTTGTAAAAACAACCTTCCTAGAGCTCTGGCCAGCAAATTGGCATAAGAATGTAGGATCTAGCAAGAAACATTAACTGAATGTTATTATTAGAATAAAATGTTTTCCCTTACTATTCTAAATTTACTACCTAAGAAACTATTCTTTTTTAAACATTCATTTAGATATAATTGATGTATACTATTATGTTAGTTTCAGGTATACAGCATAATGATTCAATAGTTGTATATATTGTGAAATGATCACCAAAATATGTCCAGTCAACATCCATCAACATACATTGTTACAAAATTTTTATTTTCTTGTGATGAATAGATCAACAATTCTTATAGTGTGGCCCCTAGATCTGCAGCAACATCATCTAGGAACCTGGTAGAAATGCAAATTCTCTTGCCATACCTCAGACCTACTGAACCAGAATCTCTGAGGCAGGCTCTAACAGTCTCTGCTTTAACAAACCCTCCAGGTGATTCTAACGTATGTTCAGGTTTGAGAATCACAGCTTTAGACACAACACAGATTTTGGTCACATGGGCCAACCTCCAGTTCAAACTTTTCATTCTCTTTTATATCACGTGGCCTCGATGCTGTTTTTTCTGCTTGGCAAATTCTCCCCTGAACCATCTGCTTCTCATACCCTTCTGGACCAGTTCAGCTATCACCTCCCCTGGTAGATCTTCCTCCTCAACTCAACTCCCCCCCCCACACACACACACACACATACCACCAGGCTAAGGGAGGCATATACCTCTGAGCCTCTAAAGAAAATTTTCTGCCATCTTCTATTGAAGCATTTATTATATTGTTTTATAACTGTTTACTTAATCTTTGATCTCATTCCTGAAGACATGGATTTTATTTCCCCCTGATCTGATTTGTTTCAGGGAGTATTCAAGGAACTAGGGGATTAGAAGTTTAAAAAAAAAAAAGATTGAAATCTTTGTTCTACTAAAAGAAGCCAGACAATAAATTATATAAATGAATGCATATTGTAGCTCTATATTTTGTTGATTCGAAGCCACATGGGTTTTTTTTTTCACTTTTAACACTCTGAAGTCAGAATGAGTGTTAATCAATGACATATCGTGGCTTAACTGGCAGAATTTTTTCCTTAGTAATATATAACATAATGGTGTGTGTTACAATGACATAGCACCTCCGATTTGATGAAATACAGAAAGATTTAAAAGCTTATATAAGGGAGAAACTCAACCCATGAAGAATAATGGGGAATATGGCTGTGGAGGCAGAGAGGGATAAATTGGAAATAGAATATCCAGGGAAGACTAAACTGAGGTGACATTTGAAGACAGATCTGAGGATAGTGAGTGATAGAGGCATGGGAACATGGATGGGCTGGGAAGAGCATTTCTGGTAGAGGGAACTGCAAAGGCAAAGATCTAAGAACAGGAAAATGCCTAGTGTCTTGTTGCTCTATTGAGAACAGAGCCTAGAACAGTGTCTGGTAAGTATCCATAAATGTACAGACCTCAACCATTGAAAATATATGAATACTTGCAGAACCAAATATTTTTACTTCATGCCCATGTGAGCAATAGTGACTCTTGGAAATAACAAAGCCTTGACAGATAGGTATAAATTTAAGAAACCTTTCTTTGCACCTGTGATATTGCAGAACTTATAGTAAGTGTTGGGGAGATATAGAAATCTAATACCAAAATATGGTAAATGTGATCCTTGCCCTTAAGGAGTTCTCAACTAGCAGAGAAAACAGAAAAAATGGCCACAATATAATGTTATAAAGGTATAGCCAGAGGTGTGTGAAATGTATTATAAGAAGGAGCCACATAAGAAGGAGCCACATAAGAAGGAGCCACATAAGAAGGAGCAAAGCTGTGTTTATTAAAATTTAATTTTCTTGGAGGGAAATAATGAACAGCCTTTTAGCAGCACTTGGGTTAACTATCTAGCTATAAGAAGTACATCTACCAGATAGTTTTCAGATCCTGATCTTTTATCAAGTCTCCAATGCCAAGGGATGTTAAATGGCAGCTCATACACCAGATATTCATAAGAAAGAAGATCCCAAAAGTAGGCTGCTACTATAAAAGTCGCATGTCCTGCTGCTAATATTATCATAAAAATAATAATGCATCAAAGGATTTAAATGCTAGACAAGCTGCCAACAGTTGTAAATTGGCAACCTGCTCCAGCTTGTGATGGAAAATTGATCTCTCCTCATGTTTTATAAGGCTCCCCCTCAGTTCTGAACTTCTCCAGGTTTCTAGAAAGTCTGTTCATGACAGAAGTTCAAGTTGTCACTTTCTAGCAGCTCCAGACTTTAAATCCTCTTAGCCAAGTCTAGTGAAGAAAAAAAATGCCTTCTCTCCAAGCCCTGGGAAACGCCTCGTCCTCCCTCATAAGGTCAGATATTGATCCCTAAATCAATAATCAATGGCAGATTCGACATGAACTGAGAGAGTTGGACATAAGTTTTCCTCAAGGAAACAGGGAAATTAAAGAAAGTAGACATAGATGCAGGGAATGGGAGAAGAAAAGCAAGAGATGTCCACTAAACATTTTTTCAAAACACGAACCAGACTTTTCTTCACTCCAGTAATGGAAGGGTCCCATGCCTCACAGCTCCCAAATGACTGACACATTCCTACTCCTTTTGTCTCTGCTTCACTCTCTTCATAGTCCCGGCCTCCCACGTACTCACAAACACCATATCAAGACAAAGCTATTTGTACATTCTATTTGTGTGTATCTCCGGACAGCTTCCAAGGGAATAATAAAATCCACATCTACTTCTTTCCCATTGAAGGAATTCTCTGGACCTGCTGTGTCTACCACAAAAGCCAGCAGGCATTTGTAGCTGTTGAACACTTGAAATGTGGCTATTCCAGATTAGAAGTATCAGATTTCAAATATTAAAACAAAAATACAAAATACATTTACATTTAATACAAAATGTAAAATAGCTCATCACTATTTGTTATTGATTAAATATAGAAATTGTAATATTTTGGATATATTAGGTAAAATAAGATATTATTAAAATAAATTTTACCCATTTCTTTTTTATTTATTAAAAAATGTGGCTACCAAACTTGCAAAAACAAAATAAAATGGCACTTAGCGGGTGGAGGAATAGGAGAGATATTGTTTAAGGATACAAACTTGCAACTAGTAAACAGGTACTGAAATCTTAATGAACAAAATATATATTGACAACAATATTTTCTAGTAATCATCAAACTTGCTAATAGACTAGAACTTAATTATTCTTATCACAAAAAAGAAATTCCAACTATGTAATATGATAGAGGTGCTATCACTTCAGTGGCAACCATATTACTTATATATATATATATATAATATATATATAAATGTATCAAATCGATATGCTGTACACCTTAAATTTACACAATGATTTATATATGTATATATAACACATTTTCAAGCAGTCAATATAAAAAATAAAATGTGTCTATCAGAATATTTGAAATTACAATTTTAGTTTGCATATTTCTATTGGACACTGCTTCCGTTGAGATTTCTATAATGCTTTGAGCAGACCATTCATTTGACAATATGGTTCTCTCTGACTAGAGGCATCAGAACTACTTGGATGACTTGTTAAATGCTCAATTACTCAACTCCTTCCCAAACCTATAGAATCAGCATCTCTGGAGGGGGCCCTGCCATCTGTGTCTTGATAAGCTCTCCAGGTATTTTTATTCAATGGCTGCTTTGGCAAGACACAGAGCCAGAAGCATACTTCACTTAGTGCTTCTAAAACTGATGGACTGGGAATGAAATTACTGGAAATAGCAAAAACAAACTTCACAGAGAATCAGGTTTACTAAGTCATTTAAAATATTGGTTTTTGTGTTTAAAATGTCAAAAAATAGATTTGACTTTTGAAGCAAAAACAAGCTCTTGTGCCGTAGGAGAGGACTGCTTTGGGTGGACAGGAAGTGGAGTGAGATAAATAAGTAGTCTCCCGTTTTGATTTAAAAAGAGATTGAGGCACTTGGCCTTATACATTAACATTTACGAAATTTGATTCTAAATGTCCGATTCTAAATCTGCACCACATCCTTTGTGGTAGACATTATTATCAACTCCATTTTATAGGTAAGGAAACTGAGGTGCAGTAAGGTTAATTAGCTGGCTCAAGGCCATACTTGCAAGAGCCAGAATGAATCAGGCTAGAGAGCCCAGGGGACTTAACTATTGCACTTACTTTCTTACATAGAGCATAGGCTATATTTCAGCTAATCTGTAAAGTTGGTATTTTTACACTAGTTTTTTCTGACTGCTATTAGAGTCACCGGGGGACACTTGAAACTGCACTGCTGCCTGAGCTCCACCAACTAGAGAGATTCTAATTTCATTTGTCTGAAGTGGGTTTGGGGGTGCTTAAGACTTCCCCTGGGACCTCAGAACAACTCTCATTTGACAGATGGTGAAGATGGGACTGCGAGACACAAGGTGGAACTAGTCTGCTGTGGCTTAACTCAGGCTCCGCAAATTAGGGCTTCTCCAAATGAGACTTGTACAAGTCCCCTAGATAACCTTTTGAAATTCAGTTCTGATTCTGTAGGACTGCCTGCAGATTGAGATCCTGCAGAATCCAGGTGAAGGTGATGTTACTGGACCACTCTTTCGTCTCTGGGCTGTGCATTATCTCCATGCCCCCACCTATGTGACACTTTTCTGGCTCCCTAGAGAGTGGCAACTTTTCCAGCAGATGGAGAGTGGGCTGGGGTACCTTACCCAGGTGTACCCCCAGATTAGGGATATCTTGTGACCACAGACATGATACCCTTAGCATCCTCAAAGACTCAGCCAAGGATGAACGCCTGGAGCAGAGTTGGAATTCGAGTTCCTGAGACCTGAAGGAAAATTCTAGGAAGCTGTAAGAAAAAAGAAAAAAGAAAAAAAACAGTTATGCCCCAGAAGCAGGAATCTCAGTGACCCTACCTTCTCTTGGGGATTGCTCGACCCCCCTCACTCCCACCTGAGCTCCTGAGTTGCTGAGCTGCAGGCACGGTGATGGTCAGGGACAGACCACCTTGCCCTCCAAGGGAGTACAAAGCTTTTCTGGCCAAGCTGGAAGGTCGGACAGTGGGATGCAAGCGTTTCTAGTTGCATTTTCCACCCATTTTTCAACATCCCTCACCGCTGTTAGGACTCTCGACCACAGTCCCGCTTACTCCCTCCAACGTTCCCTGTCTGCGACAAAAAGAGGACCTCTGATAGACCCAGAATGGAGGCTTCCCCCCTTCCATCCTCTCACTGCTTTCATACCCACACAGAGCTCTTTCCAGGAACCTGGAGGCCAAGTCCTGTCTTCCGTAACCTATCCGTGGAAAGGCTGCCGACATCACCATCAAGGCGGATGCCTAGGCCCAAGGGGAGGAGGCGGTGCGGCGCCTGGAGCTGGGCACCCCCGCCGCACTCACAGCCCCTCGGCCCCCGGGGACTGGGATGCGGAGTGGTAAGCAGAACAGAAAACCGCAAAGAGGATAACTTAGCGTTGGGGGAGGGTCTTTCTCAGAGGTAATGTACACTGCACAAACCCCAATCAAAATCTAGCCCCCAGATGTGCCCCCTGCCTCTCCGCCAGCCCGGCCAGTCCAGGTTCTGGCCCATCAAGTCGGGAAATGAGACGATCCATCAACTCACCCCGAGTGCCAGCCTGAGGCGTCGCCCATCTGTGCGTCTTCACATAATCGCCCGGGAATACGGCCCAGCGGCAGCCACCCAAACTCCCGACCTTCGGCTGACCAGGGTTGAGAAGCGTTGCTCGCAGTGGTTTTGACCCGAGTTCCAAGGTCCATTTGGCTAGGGTTGTGAACGAGGCGGTGGTTACGAAGACCCAGCTGTTCCTCTGACAATTGAAACTAAAAAAAAAAGAACGCCCTCAACCCCTGCTCCCGAAGAATTAGAAACACAAAGAACATCCTGGGCAAGAAGTAGATTTTGGCCTTGAGGCTGCACAGAAGGTGCCCCCGGTGCTTCAGGGCGACTGACACCTCTGGCAGACAGACCTGGGGCGGCGGGGTCCTGGGGAACCCCATAGGCAAGGGCAAGGTTGGGGCGCTCGCTTATTTGCTTTTGAATTAAAAATAACCACGGAGTGGCCAAGGAGAAAGATCTGAATGCCGTGTTTTTATTCTGAGATTTATTTTTATTTTTATTTTGAAGAGAATATTGGGAGGGTCTCCCGGTATTTCCATGTGTGAGCCCTCCCAGAGTTCTTATCTGGCCCCGTCCACGCGGGAAGTGGTGAAAGGCGGGGACAGGCCACCTGCTAACAGCCCAGGGCGGTACCCTAGGCGGGCTCTGCGAAAGGGGCGTTGGGGTGCAGCCGGTACCGGGATCAGCCTCTTCAGACTGAGACTTGCTGCTGAGCGGCAGGCCCCTGGTTCGTTGCTGGAGAGCACGCCCCCACCCCCAACCCCCACTGACACACACGTTAAGGTAGAAAACTGGGGTTTTCTTCCCGTTGCGACCTAGGGTAGAGAATGCCCTCCGCTCGCACTTCCACCCCTCAAACCATTCCCAGATTTAACAATAACTAAAAAAAGAACAAAACTCGAACCTCCCAGCCGCAGGCCTCCTGCAGCCCCAGCGCTCCGCAGGGGTACCGGGTAGGAGGAGGTGAGAGTTTCAGGCCCCCTTCTCTTAGCCAGGATCTTCGCTTAGCGACCAGAAACTCTAACAAAGGGAATCTGGTCAATCAGTCCAGCTTTTCACTTCTCCACTTTCCCGGCGTAACCCGGGCTCCCGAGCGGCCGCCAGCACCTCCTGCAGAGGAGCTGCGCGCCCTGGGTTGTCTCGCGCGCCTTAGGGCCTCCCGCGGTCTCAGCCTCGATCTCCCCTCAGTAGAATCTATTCTCCATTTGAAAAACTTTGCGCGGAGCCAAGAGGTTGTCCAAGGACCAAACTGTGGCGAGGAACCCTGCGCGGCCCTGGCCGGAGAGCACAGTATCTTCCCGACTTCTGTCCTGGAAAGTGGGCCTCCAGGGCACTTCGGGGACATTCCCCTCCGTTGCAGATATGGCACTGACGGTTTAGGATGGAGAGAAAAGAAAAAAGAAGAGAGAAGCAACGCCTCTGTAACCGGGTCTTCTTCCTCTCCCCTGTTTAACACCCCCACTCACTCCCACACCTGAAGTCTCGGACTGTTCTCAGGGTGTGGGAGACACCCAAAAGGCCAGAGGTCAGGAGGGCGCCGGGGTCTCACCGCCCACCCCACGCTCCCCAAAGCAGGATTTACCGCGACTTCCTGGGCTGAGGAGTTCCAAAGAAGTCTCAATGAGCCGGGGACGCGCTCTCTGCCAGAAACTTTCTTCCTTCTTTTTCTGGTCCTCAAAAGCTTCTGTCCCCCGTAGCCTGAACTTGCTCAACTTCAGAACCCTCGGAATTGATCCCTCTTTACCAGCTTTGGAGCCAGCGTGGACCTTACCTTTGAACTGGGCGGGAGTTTTCTCTCCCACCTCTACGCTGTGAGCAGCTGCGCGAATATGCCAGGGAGTACCCCCCGGGTGTCAGGGCCGACGACTTTCCCAGGTTGAGGTCGTAGCGAGCTCACGGTGCTGGCAACTAGGACCGGGACAACAGTGCACATCTCCCTTCGCACCCCGCGAAGCTCCAGCAACCAGGCTCACCTGCCTCGGTGCCACCACCCAAAGGTAACGACGCAGGCCGTAATCCCTGTGTCCTGACCTGAGCATACTTCTTGCACGTTAAGATGTTATGCTTTAATAATGGAATTCCCAGCATTTTTTTTTCCTAAAGGAATTGCTCGAATCACTTCCCAACTAAGGTCATTCATAGAAGCAGGGCATTTAGTCCTGGAGGGATCCTTTATGAAAGGCACGTTGAAGGTAAGAGAGGTGCCACTCTTCCCAGAAGTTGTCACTAGTGGAGTAATAAAGTCATAACGCATTGCTTCTTAGATTCCCACTCCAGTCGCCTTTCCAAAACACTGAAGACTCTTTTCCTGTTTCCTGTTCTTGGTTACTGATGGGTCTTGCAATGTTTTCACAAAACTGTCATAGAACACATCCCAAACTAACAAAATTAGAACCCTGGAGCATTTCAGGATTTCATTTCTGAACCAGCAAAGCTTCTTTTGAAGCATAACTGACTGATCATCCCGAATCCCACCCTCCTCACAATGATAGTTAATATTGATTTTCCCTAGTTCCAACATATCTTCAAGTAAATATGCAGATAACTAAAAATAGACAGTTAAAAGAGTGGTTAACAGGGACAAGGAACCCCTGTGACAAATCATAAAATAAATTTTAAGGAATTGCATTATCTCAGAATTTAGGTAAGCAAATTACTTTAAATATGCCTCAACCTCCCTATCTTAGGCCCAGTGAGGTAGTTGTTAGTATTTTCTTATTAAAATATATATTTTAAATTCTCAGTTGACTCTTGTCATTTACAGAAAGGACCCCTGCCCCCCAGCTAAGATTTTCCTCATTGCTAAGAAAGCAGAGTTGTACTCCATGGCTTAAAAACTTACACATTGAAGGTAGTGGTAACTAACTTAAAACTAATCAGAACAGTTAACTAGTTCCTAGTTCAAAAGATGAAAATAATTTCTTTGCTACTGAACTTTTCCGGAATGATGTACCTGGCTACACCATGTGCTTATTCAGAGTTCTTATATGGGCTTTGTTCCCTAAATTCCAGCACATGAAGGCATTTATTCTAATGAACACATAAAGTGAAATTTTCTAAGAATTTAGCCATAACCACACTTTGCCAGTGAAAGGGCTATTATTTTGTTGCTTTATCACCTCTATTGGTTACCTTGATTGCAGAAACAGCTCTAGTTCCATTAAAGTAGATGCAGGAAAGACCAGTGAAATGAAAAGATGAGGGAAATTTCATCAAGGACTTATAAGTTGATTGCATTAGATGCTCAAACTCAATTTTCCGATTCTTTCAGAATATTTTATCACTTTTCAATCAGCTTTCTAATTCTTTCCAAATATTCCAGGGTTTGTCAATTTGTGCAAAAAAGAAAAAAACCTTGTGTACACTTATTTTTCAATTTCTATCACCAAAGTGTTTCTAGCATAGAAAGATTCAAAAGTATTCAAAAGCAGTAATTAAATTAAATAAAATAATTGTTCAGTAATAAGCTGAACACAAGAGAAGATTTTGTTAAGTAGTAATTTGGCATACCAGCTGTGCACATCTTGTCCAGTATAGTTAAATCATCCCTGCTTCTGTTATTCATGTATCCCGAATAGAGCATACTCCTTCCCTCCCTCTCCCTCCTCTCTCCCTCCTTCTGTCTTTCTATCTTCCTCTCTGCTTCCTCCTCCCCCCTTCCCCACCCTCACCCTTCCCTTTCTTCTCTCTCCCTCTCAATCTATGCTTATGCACTTGGTGGTGGTGGGGACAGCAGAACCAGAGTACATTTTTACATTTCATTACTGTAGGGAGGACTTTAACATTAACAAGCTAAATTTCAGCTACAACAAAATGTAACTTTCCCCCTTTGAAGCTCATAAATACATTTTCTAATTAGCATTTTTCCAGATTTTTATTATATGTTTTGTAATTTTGTCCTATAATTTTGTTTCTTGATTCTATGAATAAAAGTCAATTATTTGTAGAATCCAGTAAAAAAGATATATAATTATACAATAATTATACAATAATTATTTAATTTTATTTAGGACAATTTTTCATATACTATTCTTTTGCATAGCCATATGTTGGTAAATTATTATGTAAATAAGTTAAATAAGGGTCACATAGTCTACAAAGCATTGTGGGCTTTTGGGCCTAATTTCTCCACTGCAAATTGATAAACATGGAAAGATAAACAGTTACATGTTTGCACTGACCCTACTATTTAATATATATTTCTTCTATCTGCATTGTTTTTCCTTGTCTTTTGCACCAGGTCCATTTGTTCACTTCTATCAAGATCTACCTTCTTTTTTGAGAGGCCTTCTTTTGGTTGATTAAACCCCACCCTGCGATAGTTATCTTACAATTTCCTAAGTATTTATGCACACATTGTGCCAGGCAACCCCACATCTTCATGTATTTTCTTTCATTCAGATTGGAAGTACTATTTACACAGCTTTTTTTCTGTTTATATAAAATAGCAATTTTATATCCAGTGGCATGAGATTCATAGAGGCTAACAATAAGTAAGTACCTGAATTGAAGAGAATCCTTTGAAGAACTTAGAGGATCTAGAGGACATTCCAAAGCCAACATGCTTGGTCGAACTTACCCCTGACATTTTGTATTGACCACCAGCAGAATGACAAAAACTGACATAGCCATCATCCACATAACTATAACTGTTCATGTCAGTTTCTCCTACCTTCTCTCCCACTCCAGAAATGGAGAATGAAGCAAATCGATGTTAAGTTTTGCTCTTTTATCACCTCTTTGGTACATTTAAATAACTGAAATACCTTTTAAGAACAATTAAATGTTGTTTAACTGATGTAGGTGAAATTTGTAGGTATAATGATCCAATTCCTATTGCAACATAAAAATCACTGAAGATAAAATGAATAAATTAACCTGTATTTGTAAGAGATGTTTAAGATTAAATACTTAAAAGGGCATTAATTATGTTTGAAGATGATCCTCCTAGGGAGAAGGGGTTAACATTGCTTGCTTTTTTATTTCAAGCACTCTATTGTGTCAACAGAGATCATTAATGTCAGGTATAAAGAATACCATTTTCAAATGAACTACCATATATGATGTATAAATCAACTATAATAATTTATGATTAATGACTAATGCTACTTCTCATCTAATATTTTATTAAAGCAAATAATCATGAATTAATTAAATTGATCTTTTAATAACTTATAAAGTGAGGATATCTGCAATATATATCACAAGAGAAACTGTCATAATATTTTACAGATATTTCTCACTTGTAGAATGGTATTTGTTTGTGTTTGTGTTTCCAAAGCAGCAAACACAGTGCAAGTAGTAGGTATTCAATTAATGTCTATGGACTAAATTGATTGTCTTTTGTTTTGAATACTTTATATTCATTGGCTTACTTGGCCTATCCAGCCCTCCCTTGAGCTATTATCCTAAGTTTTTAGATGAGAAACACTAAAATCTATACAAGGTCACAAAAATCCCAGACTGAAATCTATCCATTTCTTTCCTCGTTAAAATATTGGAGGAAGAGAGAGAAAGAAGGAGAGAGAATATAAATGCTTCATTACATATGTCTCATTGTTTTTTAGTTTTTACAATACTACAGAAAATATGGGTTTAATAACAATAGCTAACATGACAAGTTGTAAGGCATATGTAAATTTTACAACTTCTACTCTAAACTGATAATAATTAACTTTATAGAATCACAATTTTGCCCCAATTCTTCTTTGGATAATCATTTATGTAAAATTCTTGAGAAATGTTTGGTTGAAATCTCAAAATATAGAAATAAAAATAAAGCTACAATATTGATCTAATTATTCATACAGGAATAGGTTTGAAACAGTAATTATATAGATACTTTGGAGCAAATATTATGCTAAAATATTATTATACTTAAAACAGCATTCTGTACATTTCAGGAATGTTAATTAGTGATAGAAATTTTGTCACTAATGAAGATTTTTATGGAAATCAAAATATGGCATATTTTGGGTCAAAGTATTATATAAGAAAAATAAAGACGATCTCTGCAAAGTTAAAACGTAATTTTTCTGCTTTAATGCTAACTGACCATGTGACATTTGGGAAGGTCATTTAATTTCTCTGAGCCTCAGTTTTGAGGTTGTACATACAACCACAATAAGGTGTATCTTCCCTTGCTTGCCTTCTAAGGTTGTAGAGAGGATCAAATTTGACAGTGCACATGAAAATATTTTGTAATTTGACACTTAATATGTTATTTTATGACCTATTCCTGATTATTCACATAATGAAATCCTCTAAGAAATTAAATATTTGGACATCACTACAATGGATGAGAACAGAATATTTATTTCTAAAATAGCTGCATTCTGATTCTAATTCTGATTTATGGAGAAAAAAAAGAAAAGCTACCAAAAATGTAAATATAAGAATTAGCTTACTAATGTTTGTTTTTCTATTCCACTAGAGGCTGAAGAGTAATATCACTGTGTGTGTACATAACTATGCACATTACTGTCCTAAGAGACCCTAGATATGCCTCACAATCCTCAGAGTAGTCACAGTATAATGAGTGAGGGTGAGTAGGTGACCCCAGATTTCAGAGTCCTCATGCAACCAGAGAGCAGAACTCACATACATAAGCCCAAATGGATATACTGCATTGACTGACTGATGGCCTCATTTGAAAAGGCATCAATTTAACTTTAAACTGATGAGCTCATTGAGAGCAGGGGAGAAAAGGGGATATCACCAAATGCAGGAAACCGTTGCCATAGCATTTTCCTTCTCTAGTTCCTGCCTACTCATCCACCCCAAAGCAGCAACAATTTGTGCTCTGCTGTTTTCTTTCAGGAGCCAGATGCATTTTTATTAGGTGATGATATTTATACCACATAACTGTCCTTAGGAGAGATATAGAATAAGTCCATTAAGTTTCTCAAGACAGAATCATCTTTGTGGATGCAATTTCCGAACAGAAAACCGACTCAGGGAGAATTTTAGCACCCCCTCACCCGAAATTTCCTTGGCCCTCTGCACAAACCATGCCACATTCACTCCGCAACACAACAGATTCCTTTCAGCACTCTCAGACGTGGACAGCTCCTTCGCTGCACGGTCCATTCCTCTGCAGTGAGTAGAGCAGATTCGTGTAAAGCCTGCATCGGTCGGTGCAGCACCCAACACCAAGTCCTCGCCAGCGCTCACAGAACACGCGCTCCCTCCCACCTCCCTCTCGGCTCCCCCGCCCCTCGCTCACCACGGCTCACTCCGTCGGCGACTTTGAGGGATTCCCTCTTCGGCGGCCTCTGCAGCAGCACATCTGGCTTCATTCGCTGCTAGGCAAGCATGGATCTCCGCGGAAAAGCCATTCTCAGCTTCACCAGACTTCGCGTTCTCCTGATGCTGTTCCGTGAGTAGCGTTTCGGCGACCGAGAGGGCAGGGTGCACTCTTTTCAGAGAACAGAACCGGTTTAGTAAGTCAGTAGCTTAAGGTCAAAATGTGGTCCTTAACATTTTTTCTTTTCTAGGGGATGGAGGGTGGGGCGAGGGCCTTCCTGCTAGTGGCGGGGAATTCCCCAGAGAGCCATACACCTGTATGCAATACCCCAGGCAGATATACAGCCCTGCTTCTTGAGGTTAGAGCATTGGTAAGATTCGGTCTAAAATACTAAAACAAAGAAAATGCCAGTCAGGTTATATATTAGTAAGGTAAATTTTAGAAAATTTTATTAGTATTAAAAATTAACAGCAAAAAGTTTAATTTTTTGGCTCTAGGTTAGAGAAATGGCTCACAGAGAGCACAGCAGCCTTCGGGAAGAGGACTTTGTCACCCCAAGCCTGCAGACCACGATTTCTTTACCCTTGTGCCCGAGACGCGTAGGCGCACTGAGCCCAGAACCGATAGGATATTTTTTCCCCCGCAGATACAATGGCTCAAATCATGGCAGAACAAGAAGTGGAAAATCTCTCAGGCCTTTCCACTAACCCCGAAAAAGATATATTTGTGGTGCGGGAAAATGGGACGACATGTCTCATGGCAGAGTTTGCAGCCAAATTTATTGTCCCTTATGATGTATGGGCCAGCAATTATGTCGATGTAAGGAAACTTTTTCCTCCCAGCTTGCTCCTAGGGCTCCAGGGGCGAAGGGCACCCTCCCTCGAGGCTCTATGAAGACCTGGGTCGCCCACCTTCCCCCTGCGCCCCTTGCAGGCTGCTCCCGAATGCTGCATGGGGGATTCGGCTTGTAATGCCTTCCGCTCACCCTGCCTGCTTTGAAAGTAACCCTCCTCTCTCTGCTTCCCTAACGGCGGGGTCTGCACGTAGAGCATCTAACCGCATGTTTCCGGACCTGGGAGCGCGCGCGCAAAGGAACGTCCAGGCGTGCAACCCGGACTTTGGCCGCACCTCCCTTTACAGCTCCCACTGGGGGCGGGCGCGCTGAGGGGGTGCGGGGCGTCTGTGTTTCCAGCTGATCACGGAACAGGCTGATATCTCACTGACCCGGGGAGCTGAGGTGAAGGGCCGCTGTGGCCACAACGAGTCAGAGCTGCAGGTGTTCTGGGTGGATCGCGCGTACGCGCTCAAGCTGCTGTTTGTAAAGGTAACTCTGAGCCCACCGAGCAAAGGGGACGCAGACTCCCGGGCGGGTGTGGGCAGGGGCCACCCCTCTGTTTCTTCACCTTGAAGCTGCGGAGGAGGTTGACGCGCGCCTCCCACGCTTGTCAGGAAAGCCACAACACGTCCAAGGGACCCGAGGCGACATGGAGGCTGAGCAAGGTTCAATTTGTCTACGACTCCTCGGAGAAGACCCATTTTAAAGACGCAGTTAGTGGTGAGCAGAGGCCAGCAGGGCTTGGGAGGGAGCCTGGGAAAGCGCTGACGCTGCAGAAAGCGCAGGCCTGAAGTCAGAATTCCTCAGGATATTCAGAAATTTTATGAAAACCGATCCCGGCTTTGTGCTCCCAGGGCAAATCTGCTCGGGCTTGCTCTCTAAAGAAGAGAAAGCGGGAGAGCCGATGGGTCCCTTGGACCTCAGTCCTTGACGATGCACACGAAACCCTGGGCCGAGGACCAGCAGATCATCCGTGGCCTGATCCTGGAGCAGACGTCTCTTGAGGGTCTGTCTTCTCCTGGCTGCTTCAGGACAACTTATGATTTGTCCTTTAGAGGAGCGCGGAGAAGGGCAAAGCTGTATTTTTATTTTTCTGCATCCCAATTTTTCTTCTCATGCGCTGAAACTTTACTTTCCGTCAGTATTCGGTGGCCTTCAGTACCCTATGGCGCAAGGCAGCAGGGCTCCCACGCCATATTCAGCCATCGACTGCAGTCACTCCAGAGCGCATTCCGTATCATGGCCTAATTTATTAGGTTTTCCTGCTTATCACTCCAACAAATCACCCAGATTCTCCAAAAATATTGTGGCAAGAAGAACATTCATTCCCCAAATAACAATGTTGACATATGCAGGTACTATCCAAGACCACATTTAAATTTATTTTGTAAATTATCTAACCTACTCATAATGAGGCTTTTGCTCACCTGAGCACCTGAGAAAAGATTTTTATTGAGCTCGTGAAAGAATACATGTCATTTCTTCCTTTTCACTCCTTTTTCTTATCACAGTAAAAAGAGCATTTTTTTCTCTTCATCAAAATGCATATTCAAGCATTTTCCTAGTTAAATTAGACCCCCCCTCCCACACACACACACATAAATAAAAGGAAAAGGGTGAAATCTCCAAACAAATGTGTGCCAGAAAAGGAGAGAAAGGAGGCAGGCCTCAAGAGGTCTATAGATGTGCACAAGGGAATCCATCTGCCCAGGGCACCAGAAATCAGCCATGCTTTGTTGAAGAAGATATTTTATTTTTGGCGGGTCAGTGTGAAATGTGGAAAACCAAGTCGCTGTTTTCTGTCTTTGGAATATCCATTGGTTCAGTTTTATAGAGTAAAAAGGGTTGAGTTTCTAGGTATTCTGCTCTTCTTCCAAAAAGAAATCCCCAAATTTCCAAAAATTCTAAACTAATCGTTTGAGCCCTTGCTTATGAAGGAATGGGTATATTTGTGCTTCGACACCACTTGATGCCATAAGCACAGCCTCAGCCCTGGCAGGACAACACTTCCTGGCCACACAGGGGACCAGAGCAGGGTCTGGAGCTGAGAGGCAAGAGCCAACTCTCTGCAAGGAAGGTTAGAAGCAGCCAGGGTTCTGCCATGGAGAGGGGCTTAACCGTTGCTCTGGGCCTTCCCTGCAGCCGGGAAGCACACTGCCAACTCGCATCACCTCTCTGCCTTGGTCACCCCAGCTGGAAAGTCTTATGAGTGTCAAGCTCAGCAGACCATTTCACTAGCCTCTAGTGATCCGCAGAAGACAGTCACCATGATCCTGTCTGCAGTCCATATCCAGCCCTTTGACATCATCTCTGATTTTGTCTTCAGTGAAGGTAGGTTGGTGAGGTGGGGGTGGGAGGAGATGGGAGTGGGGAGGGAAAGGAAAGCTGACTTCAGGATGGATGTAGAAGGGGACCGGCCAGGGTTCCAGGCTGTTGCCATTTGGATTTTCTCTAGGCTGACAGGTCGCTGCCTCTCTCTGTAATATTTTTCAAGGACTAAAGGCGATAAACTGAATCATCAATTTTCTTCAGTGGCTCTTTTTTCTTTTCTCTCTCTCTCTCCTTCACTTCATTCCTTGCCTCTCTTTTTTTTTCCTTTCTTATTCCCTCCTTCTCTATTTTATCTTTCTCTCCCTCCCTTCCTTTGCCAAAAGAAGAACCTTGATAGGGAGAGAGGTAAGAAACTCAACTTAGAAAAAATACATATAATTTTGGTACAAACCTTTCAATCAGAAGGCAGCTAAAAATCTCAACTAGTCCCCTAGAGAGCCATGGATTGGAGAAGGGCCTTTGCTTCTGTGGGCCTCAGTTTTTCCATGTCCTCTCAGACACTTCCAGCTACAGATTCTACTAATGTGAGTTAAAGTTTTAGTGTGGCTAGATGCAATAGGTGTGTGTGTGTGTGTGTGTGTGTGTGTGTGTGTGTGTGTGTGTGTGTGTGTGTGTAAGTCACATCCAGATCATAGAGAGAGAATTATGAAGACCTGCCTCTATTCAGTACTTACCTACTGTGGCAAGGATACCCACAAAGCTCCTTGGAGGCATAGGTCCCTGATCTGCAATTCCTTGAAATACTTCTCAATTTGTGCTAGCCCCTTTAAGTGGATCAGGCAAGATACAAGTGAGATACATTAAGGGCATCCACAGTCTCTTGGTTCTCTGCCTGCCAGCAGAGGTAGGGCATGAGGGGAGTCCATCTTTCTGTAGTTTGCCCAACAATTTACACTGGGGAATTTTAGGGTAAGTAAATTCTTCAATTCATTTGTTCCCTCTTTCTTGTCTGGGGGAGGTTGTTAAAGACAGTTTGATATTCTGTTTATTCCTTGTGGTTAAGAAATGGGAAGAGATTCTGATTGCTTTGTGGATGCTTCCTTTGAGCTGGGGCTCCCCAGATGAATACAACTATTTAAATGTGCAGGATATTAGGAAATCCCCATCTTTGTCCAATACAAATAATAAGTCATTTCTCAAGAAATCCAGCTTTCATAAAATGCCCCTCTGACTCAAACACTGTATTGAATAAAATCATAGCCCCCTGCCTGATTATTCAGAAGGCATTTGAGAATTCTATCTCCCTGAGAGAAGGGCCAGCTTATTTTTCATCTTTGTATTTTTAGCACCTAAAACAGTGCTTGGCACATTGCAGATGCCCAGTTAACTTTGGCTAAATTGATATTCTGAAGCTGTTGACTCAATTAATAGAGACTTCCAAAAGCTTCAATGCCAGGCAAATCAGAATTTAATTGATTTAGTAAAGCAGTGCCATACTTACCTATTCACATGAAAGGATGGGCTATTCCATTTAATGTATTTTCTACAAAATTGAAACTAAACTCTAAATGTCAAGACCTTAACATTTTTTTAAAAATCTGTTTTATTAGAAAGGTATTTATAAATGTAATAGTGTCTTTCTTAAACTGAAAATATTAAATATAATTAAATATAATTAAACTTGTGATTATTGATGACCAGGAATTTATAATAAAAATATTGAATTGTGTAGTATCAATCCCCAGGGCCCTTACCATAGATGCTTTTGAGTTTATATGTGTACTTTTAATAGTCTCTGTGACTTCTTGTTTTTTGCTGGCTTGTTATTTTTAGGTACTTCTTTACTTCTTGGTACTAGTGGTGCTATAATTGCTGCTTGCCAGGACCATATTCTAACCCACTCTGGGTTATTTCTAAATTGCTGCTTATAGTTGTTTATGGACTGAGAAATCAAATCTCATGGATGTGTAGGATTGTGTACAAAGTAAGAGTAAATGAGAACTGTATAAGGACCAGAGCTGCTATTCTGAAAATTGATGAAGTTCATGGCATGAACTTAATGACATCTTTTATTTGCAAAAGCGGTTTTCATTCACTTTCAGGTCCTAGAGGGGTGTGATAGACTTGGAGAGTTTGTAAGCTTGTATAACTTCTTAAATGCAGATATATTAGGAATGAGAAAATTACACTTGTCTCACCCAGGCTTTTCTGGATAATAATTAGGATGTTCCCTTCTGTATGGTACCCTGGGGCTCAAGCCTTGATGCTTTGGGGGTGGGGTTGGGGAGGGTATGGGAGGGATAGGGAGGCACACCTCATTCAGAATCACTCACTGGATGATGTGCCTTTGTGTGGCAGGAATTCTTTTGCTCCTGGCTCCTGTCTGTGCCTCTCTGCACCTGCCCCTCACAGTATTTTGTAAGGGATCATTTTATTTGATTTGGTGGAATCTGAAAGATTTCCTTTTTGGCTCCCACTTCCAAGAATAAATATTCAGAAGTGTTGCTGATGCCTGTGTCGGTGTGAGTGGAGCATGTGGACCTGGGGACAAGTGACTGGTCATATCTGCACACCCACTGCAGGAGTGTGTCCATGCAGTTGGTCATTTGTGTGGAAGGCCCACAATATAAGGGTTTCTAGTAAAGAACCTAGTCCCCATATAAAGGAGTCACACTCGGCAGTCTGCAGTTCCACACTTGCCTACTTAATGGACTCTGAGAAAAGCAAGGAAGGGTCAATGAAATAGGTTAGTGGACACTCAAAGGGCCTGAGAGCACTCCCAATGAGGGTTGATATCTTTCTCACACAACTCCCTTTAGCGCACTGAGCTTGGCTACCACAATGATCCTCAGTGAATTCTCTTAGTCAGCATATTTCCCACTGCTGTATGCACTCAAATTTTCTACTGCAGTGTGTACAGATGTGGTAAACTTGTTAATGTTCAGAGTTTGGCTCAGTAGATCTTGGGGCAGGGCCCAAGTGTGCTCCACTTCTAGCAAGCTTTTCAGTGATGCTATGGGTCTGTGGGATGCTAGGGGGTTGAGGGTTTTGAACTGATCAAGGAAAAGATATGACCATGAGAGGCAGTAACACACAAGCTTTATTGGGTGGCACTTGGACAGGGTTACATGATAAGGGAAGCCCCTGACAGCATGGCATTGTCCAGAGGGACGGATCTTGTGGACCACCATCCAGAGGGGGAAGAGAACAAGGGACTTCCTGGCAAGGGGGAAGAGAATTGGAAAGGAGGCTTATGTGTGTAGGTGATGTCCTCAGCAGCAGAGTGAGGAGCTCTTAGGGGCAGCAGAGAGGCTCCGAGCCTTATAACTACAAGACCCTGTCTTATCAATGAGTAACAGCTGTTGGTTGAGATTTGATATGCAAAGTGAGAAGTCTCTAAATGGCTAAAAATCTGCTTGTCTGGGCTGTTTTAAAAGTAATTGGATGTGTAAAAATTTGAGTTTGGCACCAGCAGCCTTTTACAGCTAATGGATCTCAGTCTGCACTGAAGAAATAAACCACCTAGGGGCCAATACGCAGAGGCTATGCAGGCTCATTTATGTAACAAATACACTTTGTATAGCAACTACCACCCTTCAGTTCAAGGCACCCCACGTTTTTCAACTGGGGTAGATTAGCTTGTCCTCCCACAGTTTATTTGTAGTGTGTCCTTTTGAGGGCCCCAGGAGATTTCTGTCTGTGATAGGATGGGGAATTCACCGCTGGCAGGGAACAAATCAGCCTGAGTATTGTAACGGCTTGAATTAAAGACAACTTTTATGCATAATGACAGGAGGAACATAATAGAACACTAAGGGTGCCTCTGTTTTCTGTTATTAAAGATTCAGGTTTAACAGACATTGAAAAGTTACCACATATAGGGTGGTCCCTTTTTAATCCTCAAAGGAGAAGAACAAATCAAGCAACTTGTGAAGAAGGTACTGCAATCCCTGCTTACAGTGGTGAAACTGAAGTCATTGGTGAAGGCTGCACGCTCATTGGCTGCCAGGACTGGAAAACAACATGTCTGGGTATTAGATTCTGTGCTCCGAGCCTCTCAGAGGCTCAGCTGCTTCTGCTGAGTAACTATAATACGCATGTGGATGCAGGAGGCACCTTTAGCAAGGTTATTGGGTATCCTGAATCCATGAACTTTTTATTGTTGCTCCTAACAGCATGATTGGGAGGTGCTGCCTGATCTGTATTTTATACAGAACCAATGGAAAAAATAATAATTTGCGTTTCGGTGGAAATGAGCATGCCTTACCATTCTCTGCACACCTTCCCCCAGGAGAGTTCCCAGTGGCAAGCCATGCCACAACTGCAGGAACGGCTTGTTGCTCCTCAGGGCCTCCTGTTGTAAACATCTAGAGGGAGGTAATTCTGTTACTAAGACTGCTGAGAACTGTGTTGACAGCTGCAATGTAGAGCCCCAGTGTAGGGCCATGCTGCTGGTCAGTCTCAGAATTCTGTGTTCCTGTCACTGTCCTGGAACATAGTGTTTTAGATTGGGTTCCCCAGAAGCAGATCCCATGGGAGAAAGTACAAGTAGTTTAGGGGATTGGGGAACTGAGATAGGAAGGCAAGGCAGCCAGTACAGATGCAATAATGAGCAGGTTACCACTGTGGGTTCACATGGCTAGAACCTCCAGGAGAGAGTGGAGAACCTGACTCAGAGGTATCCCACTTGAGGGGTAAGGAAACTGTCATAGATCTGCTAACTCCTATCAACCCCATCTGGATAAAATGCAAATCAGGAGGTATTTCCCAATCATGCTGTTAGGAACATTAGAAAAAAAATGATTAAAAAGCTTATGAATTCAGAGTCTGATCATCTTTCTAACAGCTGCTGCATTCAGGGAGAAGCATTGACTATGGGACTTCTAAACTGCCTTGTAGTCAAAATCCACTGGAATGTGTGGCAGTGGTGAATGCCAAGGGTATAAGATATCACCTGTGTCTGCCACACCTGGGTGCTGGGACATGGGATCTTTTCCTGCCCTGATGGTGCTTATAGGCCAGTGGGAAAGAGTTTATACAGCTTTTTATTGTGTGTGCCGTGTTCCTGGCACACAGTGGCATTAATTGGTAATTGCTTTTGTTAATTTTTTTAAATTTCTAATTCTTACATCTTGCTGAGAGGATCTCTTTATCTCCAGCCAAAGGTTTCCAAAGCTGACTCATCTTAACAATTTCCCCGTATACAAAATATATTTTACTAAGGTTATAGGAGTCCAGAGCCAGCCCAGAGGAAACAAGGGAAGAAGGGTAAAACCTTTCCTTTAGCTGCCCTGTCAGACAGTGAAGGAAGCACAGCCAGCGAAGGTTGCCTTCCTCCTCGAACAGAAGTAGTTCCTGTGCTTGAAAAAGCAAACAGATTACCTCTTGGCCCATTGCCTATCTTGATGCTGTTCATTTGGGGTACAATGAAGAACTCTTGGAGTGTATTTGCCTCAGGGGGTAAATACAACTTTGGAGAATGCTGTGGTCATCAAACAGAACAAAACAATATAAAACACATGTATAGAAAACAGAATTTAAGATGAATCAGGATTTTAGTGAAGGTGCTGGGTTTATGTTTGACAGGACTTTAGTTGGCAACTGGCAGCTAGCAGTGGATCACCCTCTGTTGTCTACTCTGTCTTCTTCTGGTTCTTTCTAATGACTAGGCTTATTGTTGTTACCTTTTCCAGCGATAGGATATCCACACTGGGCCCCTCTATTGTGTGCTCTAGAACCCTGAGTCCAGCCATGGCAGAGGCATGAGGAACCCTAAGGCCTATGGAGGTGGACAAGGACTTGGGTTCTTTGAGCATCCAAAGTCGGATGTGGTCTGGGTTAAGCCAAGGGATACTCTTCTCCTAAACAGGGATCTGGGACCTTTCCTGTTTTATAATCCCTGGGTATAATAAGTTTATTGCACAGGATCTTAATCCTGTAGGGTTTGCGGATAGAATTCAAGGGGACTGTAAATTTCAACGGGAAAATTTTATATCTTTATTTCCACTAATTTCTAATTAAAATTTAACATTTCCTTTGATTATAAAGGAAGGTAGCAACAGACAGTGGAATTAATGGTACCCATGATTTTGTCAACAGCAGAAACCATATTTTCATCTCACATTAGTGTATGCAGATCTTGCAAAGTAATAATTATGCTTCTCACTACTTTGTAGTCACAGCTAGTATACATGTGTGCATATATCACTGTCTCCCAAATTATTTAAAAAATATTTTGAAAGCTGAATTTCAGTGGAATTCATTTTTTTGTAATCTCATATGTTTTATTTTATACATTTATAAGCATTATTCTGAGAAGAAGTGATAGTTTCATCATACTGGCACATAAAGGATTACAATCTCTGCTTCAATGAGACTTGACCAGCACTGTTTTAAATGAAAGAACAGAATAGAGTGTAAATTATTAGATGCATAAAGTAAAGATAACTATTGTTTTATAAAATGTTAGTTTTAGTTATGTCTGTGTACATATACTCTGAGTTGTAATGTAAAACTTTTTATTTCTATGGGTTAGATGCAATTTGAAAACGCTGGCATACGCTTGAAAGGGGAATGTTTGTCCTTTATGGGTTCACAATCTCTCATCTAAAACCCTTGAAGTTTTTTAAGAATGGAGAATATTATAGACTTTAGAGAGACAATACAGTGCATAGTCCATAAACAGTAGTCACCTGCTATCTGTAATTTTGCTTTCTATGGTTTCAGTTACCTGAAGTGAACCATGGTCTGAAAATACTAAATGGAAAATTCAAGAAAAAATAAATCATAAGTTTTAAGTTTTGTGACATTCTAAGCAACATGATGAAATATCGTGCTGTCCCACTTCATCCTGCCTGAGATGTGACTCATCTCTTTGTCCAGCGTCTCCACGCTGTATATGCTCCTCACCCTTTAGTCACCTAGGTTATCAGATTGACTGTTGTGATATAGTTGAGCTTGTGTTCAAGTAATTTGTACAGTGCCTAACATCACATCACTTCACTTCATTTTATCACATAGGCACTGTATTATCTCTCAGCACCTCATGAAGAAGGGTGAGTACACCACAATATATTTTTAGAGAGAGATAGAAACCATGTTCAATAACTTTTATTACAGTATATTGTTATAATTTTTCTATTTTGTTTTATTTATTGTTGTTAATGTCTTACAGTGCCTAATTTATAAATCATGCTTTATCATGGGTATGTGTATATAGGAAAAAACACAGGATATATAGGGTTTAGTATTCTCCACAGTTTCAGGAATTCACTGGGAGTCTTGCAACATATCCCCCATGGATAAGCGGGGACTACTATATTATAGAAGATCATAGAAGGGTCAGGGCAGCCCCCTGTAATCAAATATATTAATATATCTTTTTCCTACAGTAAAACACACGAATCTTCACACTAAGTAGAATGAATGAGAATCATGAACAGCTTGATGTTCAAGTCAGGTTTTGCTTCCAAAGGAGGGATACAAAGTACTTACAGTTTCCAGAATTTGGGGGATCTGGGGATAGCAGACTCAGGAATTGACCTTTATTTGATCACTTAGTGGAAGGAGGTGTATAAGGATGAGGATCCAATATTTTTCATAATAGTTTTGGACATCCTTTATTTTTCTATGATTATTTTTGCTTTGGCCATAGTTTAATATATATAACCCTTCCTATGGAGTGTTTAATTTAGTTTTTTTTCCTAAGGCAATTTCAGATTTCATTAAGAAATAAAACACAATAGTATTATATATATATATATATATATATATATATATATATATATATATATATGTATGTATGTATTTTTTAAACCAAATACATCATATATTTCTTAAAGGATGGGATATAAAATGGTATTTTCCATAACTACACTAAAGTTACTGTCTATTTAAGGATTATTTTCTGACACTAATTAGATTCTGGCACTAGATTCTGACACCAGTTCCGATGTGTGGTGTTTTCCCATCACTAAGCAATTTTCTGACACCACTTGGATGTCCTACAGTTCAACTCAGTTCTGACACTGTCTACCTGGAGATACCACCAGATCCCACAGGTTAAGGGTTCAGTCTTATAAGACAGCCAGACCCCACCCCACTTCAGACACCAACCATAAGTCTAGGCTGTCACCGGGGTATCTGACGGACCTGCTGTAAATCGAAGTTTTCCACGACCTTCTCCCCAAGTTCAATTAATTTGCTGGAGTGGCTCACAAAACTCAGAGCAACATTTTATTTACTAGATCACACATTTATTTAAAAAGGATGTAATTCAAGAACAGCCAAGTGGAAGAGATGCGAAGGATAAAGTATGTGGAAAGGGTGCGGAGCTTCCATGCTCTCTCTGATGGCACCACACTCCCCACATCTCCAGGTGTTCACCAACAAGAAGCTTGCTGAACCCTGGCCTTTTGTTTTGTGGAGGCTTTATTACACAGGCATAATTGATTAAATCATTGGCCACTGGTAGTTGAACTCAATCACTAGTCCCTCTCCCAGCTAGAAATCAGGGGAGTGGACCTGAAAATTCCAACCCTCTAATCAGTGGTTGGTTCCCCTGGCAACTAGCCCCCATCCTTATGTGACCTAGGGGCTTTTCCAAAGTTACCTCATTAACATAAATTCATATGCGATCCTAAGGGGTTTGTTATTAATATCAAGATATGAGTTTTCAGCTAGCACATGGAAACAAACCCCACAATCTGTGTTAACATTAGTGGGCAATGGGTATGATGTGAGGAAATAATCTCTACCCCAGGAGACCCCATTTCTACTTATTGTTCTCTCAGAGAGGCAATATGGGATTCTGGGTGGGAGGAAAAGTTTTTGGCTATGGAGTTCTGGCTCATAGCCTTCCCTGGTGCACCTTGTAACAACATTAAATCTGTTCCCTGGGGAAATAGGTGTATGGGGCTACAGGCTGATACTCCAAGTGTGGACTCATTAGAATTGAATCAAATAGTGAACAAGGATAAGTCTCCTCCTAATTCCTTTCAGTTTTTCTGGTTTTAATAAGAAAGGCTCAGTTTAGTGCTAATAAGTCCTTAACACTTACCTAATATCTGCCTAAATATCTTTAAAAAAACAATTAAAATCCTTTTTTTCAGTGTGAGAATGTGTATATATAGATGTATGTTTAAGTATGTTTACATATTTATGTTTACATATTATTTTAAATAATTTTATTCAAGTATAAATAATATACAATATATTATACATAGTTAAATGTATGATTTGATAAATATTGACTTACAAATACACCTATGAAGCCATTAAATCCAGAAAAATCAACATCCTCCAAAAGTATCCTTATACCTTTTGTAATAAATATCTAGCTCACTGAATTTTCAGAAACTGAATGTACCTCTATGACCAGAACACAGACCCACAGAGCCCAGAAGCCCTCTTTCTTGTACAACTGTGTTTCAATAGCCTTTGACTGCCAATAGCTCAGGTCTGCTATGGACCTGACCCTCTCACCCTAGCTCATGCCTGCTCAGTCCTGCTGTGACTATGCTTTTGAATTAGACTGTATGAGTTCAGATTGGAGCTTCATTTACGCCAATTCCTTAGTATCTTTCTGCCTTGGCTAGCTTATGTGTAAAATGGGTATAATAATAGTATTTACCTCATGTAATTATTATGGGGATTAAATGAGACAATCTTTGTGCTTAGAACTGACAGTTAAGTTAGGAACCAAGCATGTTAAATATACAGCTTTTTAAAAACTGCATATTTGTCTGCAATTTTTCAGATTCTTCTTATTAGAGAGAAAAGACTATTGGGGCTCAGGCTTTTCCCTTCTTTGTGTGTTGGTTTCAGACAAGGTGAGAGGTTAAATCATGTCAACAATGGATTCTGTAGGAGACTGACACACTGGTGCTCAATAAGTGTTTACTGGGTCATCTTGACTCAAGAATTTAGTCTTTATGAAGAAATATCTAAAGCCTGTTTTTTTTCCAGTCATGGCTCATAAATTTGATGAAAAGTCCACTAATTACCCACAAGAAGGAAAGGAGTTTGAGCAGCTGTGGCCTGGTGTCTAGCAATGCCGTTCTAGTCAGCTCTACAAAGTATCTGACCACCAAGTTGCCCAAAAATTGTTTTTTCTGGTTCTATGTGAAAATGGAGACACAGAGGTATTAAACTGTCTGAAATTTAAGAGGGTAAAAATCGAATCAATCTTGTGCTGCTGGTAACATTTTCTTCCTTGACCCAGGTGCTGGTTACATTAGGTGTTTATTTGTGAAAAGTCACCAAGATTTGCACTTTCTTTTAAAATTTTTATTATATTTACATATATTAAAATGCACATATCTAAAGTTTTTGGCCCAATGGGTTTTCACCTATACTTGCAACCATGTAATTCTCACCTAGATCAAGACATAGATTATTTCCATGACACCTGAAAGTCCCCTTGTGTTCTGTTCCCCAGATGTAAGCACTTTTCTGATTTTAATCACCACAGATTTAGTTTTTCCTATTCTTGCATGTCATACAATATGTAGTCTTTTGTGTCTGACAGTTTTCACTCAACATGTGTTTGAGATTCATCTATTTTGTTATGTGTAGCCATAGTTCATTCCTTTTTATTATTGATTAATATTCCATTGTATGAATATACTAGTTTACCCATTCCACGTTGATGGATATTTTGGTTGTTTCCAGTTCTAAGCACTTATGAATAACGCTTCTATGAACATTTACATTCAAGACTATTTGTGTCCATATGTTTTCATTATTCTTAATACCTAGGAATGGAATGCTGGGTTATAAGGTAGGTGTGTTTGCCTTTGTTAGAAATCACTAAACTGTTTTACAGAGTGTTTGTACCATTTTCCACCAGTGATATATGAGTGTTCCAATTGCTCCACGTCGCTGCCAGCACTTGGTATTTTCAGACTTTTTAAAGCTGTATGTTTGTGTGCAATTCTGTATGTGTACATTATACTTCGATAAAAAGTTATAAAATTAAACCAACAATAAAATCAATGGTGGCTGTGTCAAATGCTGAAACTGAAAATTTAAATAAATTATCTGGAAGTTTTGTTGACCTCTGCCAGGAATTCAGTAACTGAAAGTTGCCCTATCTGATCCATTTTTATTTTACATTATGCAAAAATATTAAGTGATTCAGCCTTAGGGTTGGTTGAGGAAATATTGTTTCTGAAAAAAAAAAGTCTCCCCAAAGTTTGAGAGAGCTTTTCATCTACATTTCCCTTTTAGTTTTGATAAGACTTTTGATTGAGAATTTTCTGACAAGAGCTCACTATTTTTCTTCTTCTTTCCCATTTCAGAGCATAAATGCCCAGTGGATGAGCGAGAGCAGTTGGAGGAAACTTTGCCCTTGATTTTGGGGCTCATCTTGGGCCTCGTCATCGTGGTAACACTGGTGATTTACCACATTCACCACAAAATGACTGCCAACCAGGTGCAGATCCCTAGGGACCGGTCCCAATATAAGCACATGGGTTAGGGGCCATTAGGCAGGCAGCCCCAAGCCCCTCTCTTCCAGCTGGATCAGGCAGAGAAACAAAAGCACTTTACCACCTTGTACATGGGATACACCAACATAGTTACAAGGCTTGCTTGACCGGCATCCATGCTTCAACCCAGGGATGGGGGGATTCTTTTGGATTCATGGGGTGAAAGGCAGTTGTTCTCTCCATGCTGGGGAATGAAGATGGAAGGGGTCAGTCAGCTTTCATGTTCATGGTGACTTGACTGACTTCCAAGGAGCAACACACACAACTCAGAAAGGTTTCTGGCCCCAAACTTTAGGGATTGGAAAGATACTTCTTTTGAGAAGACACCCCTTTAGGTTCAGAGGAATAAGGGGTGCTTTGTTCCCTTGAACACAACTGGCTTGCCTTATACAGTTGTCAATGCACACAAAATACAGCCTCATGCTCCCTGTGGCAAGACCCCTGAAAGTGACTCATGCTTCTGGCTGGTGTTCTGCATGTCTAGTGATTGTCTTGGGAATGTTTCACTGCTACCTGCACCCAGTGACCTTGCAGCACAAGAACCCGTTTAATGTAACTATGCGGAGTTGTTTGGACTTCATAGTGTGCCAGGCCCAAGTAAGGGGACCTGAAGAATCAATCAATCCATGTGAGTTTGTTTTTCAAAATGAATTAAAAGACACTGCTGTCCAACATTTGGCTGCTTTTTTGAAACAAGAAAACAAAATTAAAATGGTTTCTTTGGCATCCAGAGAGGAGAGGGGAATGATAAGGATGGGCTTTTCATTTCTGCAAGAGGAAAAGCAAAGAAAGGGCAGGGAAAAAATGAGGGGGAAGTTGGCCTTTCCAGGTGAAAAAGCATGGATTTATTTTGGCAAATATGTGTCATTTTCATAGTGGCTATCTTTCTGTCTTGAAAAAGCCCTCTGAACTATAACCACTCTCTTCTTGCCAATTATCCAGTCCTTTTGTTAACAAAGACTTGTCAGTGCCATGTGGGGTGGGAGACACCAGAGAAAGGTGGAGAAATAGGAAGAAAGATGACAAGAATGCCCTGCATCTTCTGGTGGAAGAGGCATGCTATGTGCAAGTGCTGGGGTGTTTTACCTAGAGGGTCATCCAAACTGGCACTGGACACAGACGATTCCCTGGAACAAACACCTGAGAACCAGGCAGACCTAACTTTAAATCAGTGTGTATCAAAGTGCAATTTGCAAGCAGCCTGCATCAGAACCACCCTGGGGGCCACTGAAACACATCATTTCTAGGGCATCATTCCAAACTAATTGAGAATCTCTGGGGTGAGACCCTAGAATCTGTAGTTTTACCATGCTCCCTAGGTAATTTTGATGCAGCAGTAAGAAAACGGGTTAAAAACCTTTGCTATCAGCCTACCTGCAACAGTAGCCAAATTATCGGGCTTCTCTGTGCTCATTTTCTCATTTGAACATGGAGCTCACTCACCCATATTTGCAAAGTTATTTGAAGTTTCATTTAAGTCCTTAGCACATTGTCTGGCTCACTGGAAATACTCCATAAAAGGTATTATTGATGACATTTTCCTAGCATAATTCTTAACACATATATTCCAATTTTACCGGCCATACAAGGTCAAGAAAGATCTAAAGGGACTGATGCAGGACTTTTAAAACTGGTATCCACAATTTTCCATGTCAGTTTGAATTCAGAGTATGTTTCTATGCAGAGTTTTCCACCTACTTCCAGCCCAGTAAACTACTTAAGGGGTTATCATTTTGGGGGATGGAGGAGACTGTCAGAGTCCATGAACTTGGATGGACAAAAGTTACACTTTTGGGTTTTACTAACCTTAAATAAAAAATAGCATTTCCTTTAATTATGAACATAGGCACCAAATCACTGCAGAAACTGTGTCATCAGTAGACAATACACTACATTTGTTGGAGATCTATAAAAAAATCATTTATATTCCTTACTTTGAAATTATGTTGGTTATTAGACCTCCAAAAAATCTTGTTATTTAATGCATTATAATCATGATATTAAAAATTTTTGGTAACTGTAATTAGTTTTCTTTGTAAGCTGAAGTATTTTACTTTATTCATCTAAAACTGTTTTTTTCTGAGGAGTCCATAGGCTTCAGACAGCCAAGAGGATCCAAAGTACAAAATCAGGCTAAGAACTTCAGGGCTAAGGGCTACTTCAGTTGTCACTCTTTTAAAGTGACCAATCTGTCAGGTTGTCTGCTGGGGAAGCTTTTGTGTGTTTTCTAGACCCTGGTCTGGGTGTCTGGGACACGTCAGTGAACAGTTTAGGTAAACATCCCTGCTCCTGTGGAACAGAAATCTCTTTCTGTGGTTCATGCAGGTATTTGATAAATGTGCTGATATTGCCTAACTTTGGATGGCCTTGGTTAGCTAAGATGCTGATGGTGATAAAGTATATTTATTAAAGCATTTGGTGCATGGGCAAACTTTTCAGGATAAGAAATCCCTTTCCTTTTAAAACAGTATACAATAGTCTCCCCTTATTGGTGGTTTCACTTTCCTCAGTTCAGTTACCCTGTTTCCATTACCCATGGTCAATCACAGTCTGAAATTTTAAATGGAAAATTTCATAAGAAAACAGTAAGTTTTAAGCTGCACATCATTCTTAGTGATGAAATCTCAAACCATCCTCCTCTGTCCCACATGGAACATGAATCATCCCTTTGTCCGGTATATCCATGCTGTATTCATTCCCCATCTGTTAGTCACTTAGCAGCTGTCTCAGTTATCAGATCAACTGTGGTGTTATTGAAGTGCTGTGTTCAAATAACCTTTATTTTACTTAATATGGCCCCAAAACCATTCACATAACTTTTAATATAGTATATTGTTATAAATATTCTATTAGTTATTATAGTTATCTCTGTGCCTAATTTATAAATTAAACTCTATCACAGTTATGTATGTATAGGAAAGAACAGTATACTGTACTATCAGTACTGTACAAATCTGATATCAGTGTATCAGTACTATCTGCAGTTTCAGGCATCTACTGAGGGTCTTGGAATGTACCCCCCATAAGGGGTATGTGTGTGTGGGAAGGATACTAGTGTGTTTTGATCCAGAAATTGGCAACCCAGAGACTTTCTCAAGTCTTTTTGTCCTTCATTAGATCCATTTACATAGGAGATGTTGTCAGGGTCCCTTCACCCCCAGAAGGACAATACCGGAGTGTCTCTCCCAGCAGATCTCCAGTGGGAAGAGTCTCAGTTGCCCATAGTGGCAACCCATTCATTAAAATTCTTTTTTTTTTTAACTTCTCTTTCCTCTTTGTCTCATGTCTCCACTCTGCCATGTTGAGTGAGCTTCCTGGGATCATCTTCCAGATAAATCATTTGTGTCAAAGTCTTTGTTTTAGGTTCTCCTTTTGGCAGAACCCACATTAAAGTAATATGTTCATCTGACTTGAAAATACAACTCAAAATGCATACATTTCAAGGCTCAAGTTGACTTTCCTGCATGATTTGGATTTGTGTTGTATCATGTCACTTTCACAAAATTGCTCCTGCTTGTACATTTTGCACCTACTTCAGACTGAGTCTATTTTTTTCTCTGCCTGGAATCTCATTGCCACTTCTTTGATACAGTGCTATTCATTTTACTGGTTTGAACAAGAAGTCTGAACTCACTGAGTTATTAACCTCATAGAACAATTTCATTTTTCCAGTAATTGCTACTGAGTGTTTTCTTCCCAGTGGGTAATGGAGATACAACCATAACTCAGTTGGATTCTGTCTGATCCATTAAAAAAAATCAATCTCAATCTAATTCAAAATAACTTCCCTCTGTTTTGCTTAGGCTAAACGTATCAGAGAATGAGAAAGAGGTAGCAGTGGATAGGTAGGGGAAATAATATGGTGTGTGCTCTTTTTATCCTTTCTTCTAAGTCCCTCCTTCAAACCATGGAGTTTCACACTAACACATGGCCTGAATTTATGGGTAGCAGTTGGGAAAAGAGTTTCCGGAAACCCACCTGGCTGTAGTCAGCTGCACTGGTGATGCTGTTAGAAGAAGGGTAGGTGCCTGAAACTCACTTGTGTCAGTGTGAAGACTACAGCTTCTGCCGTTTAGAGAGGTCTTGGTGTAGGTGGTATATGTTGTTTTTAGAGTAAGGTTCAGCTCCACTCTGACCCCTTACCCTGCAGAAAAACAGCCATATCTCCCTGTAGTTATTCCCATGGTGATTGCCTCCAATGCACTCTCTAGGCTGGGTATCCCATTACTTAGTTTAGTGGGTGCCATGTACTCTGTTCCTTCTCCATGATCCATCAGAGCCAGAAGAACCTCTTCTTCCATGCCCTGCATGGCTTTGGGGACCTGCCTTGGAGAGGCTGCCTCTATCTTTTCTTCCTCTTCCCTGGCACACAATATGCTACATCCTTTCTCATCCTGCTATCTTAGGCTATTCTCTGAGAGTTTCCACCTCTGATATTTTCACATGGGAAATGAGCTCTTTATATACAAGTGTCTGTCTCAACTTCATGGGTTAAATGTTAGTGTCTCCCTTGTTACCCAAATTAGAGGAGAGCCCAACAATCTCTTCCAGGCTACCAGAGAGCTCTTACCACACCTTCTTTAATCCAGAATAATCTCCTTTTATATCTTTCATTGGTGAAAGCCTTCAGATCAGTTCAGCATCTTTGGAACAGAGAAGGGGAGTGGGAGTATTTAGCCATGAATCTGGTTTTTCTTGAACTTGGACTTCTTGAATAATTATTTCTCCTTTGTAGTGTATCTACATCATAATATTACACTGTTTGTAACCTCTAGGAATGGAAATGTTTGTCTTTGGTTCATGACATCATGATGTTTACATGTAACTTTATATTAACTTATTTGCATTCCCCAAGATCATAAAGAAACCATTCTTGGTTACTCAGGAAAACAAATTCGGGGAATCATTAGAATTTCTAATAACACAATGGGGAAAAGACAAACATTTATTTTTATTTGCAAGTGTAGTTTCTGCCAATAGTTAGTGCTCACAAAACCTTTTAAGCTACAGTGACTTTTGGTAAACTCAATGAATACTTTAAAAAATACCCAGTGATAAGAAAATTACAGAAAAATTTCCATTAAACTGTCAAAAATGTTTGGAATTCAAAATCCACTATTTACTATTTTCTGCAATGGTTTTAATATTAGTTATGATTAAAAAGAGATTTTTTATTTTCTTTCTACTACATAGTTCTGACTAAGTTCCATGAACTTTTAGCACTGCCATTTTCCAGATTTAGATTGTTTTTATTCATACATATTTATATTTTAATATTTTACATAAAACATTGATTTGTTACGTTTTATGAAACAAAATTACAGATCCTATTTTTGAGAGGCATTTCCAGTTTGGGGGAAGACTTAATCAGTAGAAGGTCTTTTATGCCTTTTTTTCCTTTTAACTATCATAAATAATTGGCAACCTATTAATTGCAAAAATTCTTAATTATGCTTAGAGCAACCAGAGCATTTTCACAAATTTAAATTCTTATTTGTTACAGTATATGAAACCATTAAGAAAAGCCTCTGGTTTTCCAGTTTGGTAACAAATGGCTTTTGTCTGATGCATAATTAATAGAAACTAATGATGACTATGTAGCTCTTTCAGAATTTTAAAGGCAAATCTATATTGGCCTACAGTTAACATGCATATTCATCCAACAAGCAACACAAAATGTATTGTAGTAGTCATTCATTTTTATCAACATTCAGGAAAATCTAGTCAGCAGCACAACTCTCCTATGTCAGAAACACATTATAACATTGTCACAACTGAAGTCAGGTCACACCTGGTAAAATACCCCTTTCTAATTCTTTCTCTAGAGTCAGTTCAGCCTTCCAGCACAATACATAAACAATAGCAATTAATACTGTGGTACAAAGGTAAATACAGACAAGAGTTTGGTGTGCTAGCATACAGAGTTTTTAAAAACAGTGACAAACGAAACCAAACACCTTGCCCTGTTTTCTCTCCTTTCCCTTCGTGAGACTGAAATTCCCACAGCCTTATTGAAACATTCAACTGAATCCAATGATCCTAGCACAGAATTGTCCCTTGGGAGGTAAATTTGGTCACAAGGGGATGTTGTACACATTTGAGAGAGGCCACCAGGGGAAACATCCTGCTGTGCAAACTGATTTATAACTAATTGTCTTGAAGAAAACATGATTTCCACCTCCCCCCTCCCCTGCCAAATATTTAGTTTTACCCCAAGGAGTAGTTCGGTGGCATACTGTGGCTCAAATTTTATTGTATTATTATTGGTTGGATAAATGAAATGTGCACCACCATCACCATCACTCTTAATTCTTCTTTCATCACATAAGACACTTGTTAAGATAAGAAAGATATTCTATTAAAGCTGACGGTGATTGAGAGTCATTCAGTATTCAAAATTCCTAAAGAATCGTTGGTTCTCTGAAAGGGGTAAAAAAGTAGGAAAGGCTTTGTTCAAACTCTTGCTAGTAAACAAGTATTACTTCAACCGATACAATGGCTACGTGACATCAAAGTACTATAAATTATCAAAACTATCGTACAGAAAAATTACAAATTCATTGCAAAATACATTACACTGCTACCATTAAGAAAAAAGTGCTTTTTGTTTTCTTTTCTTTTTTTTCTTTTTTCTTTTTCTTTTTTTTTTGCCAGAAAAGTATTCTTTCAATATAGAAAATCCTATGCATTACCCTGCATGTGGCTAGAATATATCATAACGGAGTTTGTACTGAGTCCTTCTAATCTGCTGGATGAAGGGCTGAAAAATATAATAATGACTTATTAAAGCCATGTTCCAAATGACCATGCCAGCTGTCAGTGGAGAGATGCCTGTTTAAGACACAAGAAGATGTCCTGGTCTCTCGAACCCTGCTGGTCATCACACTGTCCCACTGATCAGCTGGTTAGAATGCTCAGGCCTTTTGCATGGTCTGTGGTTTCTTGTGTTCTCCTGAATTATTCTCATGTCCTCATCTAGCTTTGTCACCTACATGAATCCTCTGCTCAGTGATGCCTGTATTGTCTCATGAGGGGAACGATGCAAGATGGTGGACCTGACAGTTTCAAGAATGGATGTCCCAGGAGTTCCTGGGCTGTGGCTCTTTGAGAGGGCTCCCTCACCAACATCAGGTCTAGGAATCCCCGGAGCACTGAAGACACCTGTTAGGACACAAGACATCATCCTGAGGACTACTACAAAAACTCAACCTGGTTCCCTTAAAATTGTTTCCCAGCTAATTACCAGAAAAGTCCTTTTATTTACAACATTATATCCCAGAAAGTCAGCATGAGGACAAAGATGTTATGGAAACAAAAGCAGATATTGCCTTTATTAACATGATATTTTCCTCACCTTCTTAAAGTTTAAAATAGGAGTAAATGATGGTACAACAAAGAATGACAATTTCTTTACTAAATAAAATTATAATGGTAATAATAGTGATGCTTTTTCCAATACTGGAAAAGTTTCAACCTCCTGTTCAATTCAAGCAGTATCTTTTTTCTTTTTTTTTTTTTTTTTTTGCAGGTCCACACAATCTATATGGGTAATTCTTTTGGGGCTCCTCTCTAAGATGGAAGAGTGAGGAAATTACAAACTAGTCTTCCCTAAAAGGCAGCCCCATTCCCTCTCTCATTGCCATGGGGCAGACAGGAGGGAGGTGTGTGTGGGGTCAGTGTTTGTAGGACTAGTCCTGTGAAAATGGCTCTTCTTACCAAGCCCTCACTGCTGGCCACCTCATTGGTGGTTCTTCAAATCAGCAGCCTTTTTTTTTTCTTTTCCTGAGTTTGGTCCTATTTGGCAATCTTTGGAAAACAGGAAAGACCCTACTTGGTGCTTTAACCATGTCCTTCATTGTCCTGCACAATCTAGCTCCTTCCTACCTCTCTGACATTACCCTTTCTCCTTGCTCACTTTGCTCTGTGATATAAGCCTTCTATCTGGGCTCAGGGCCTTCGTACCTGTTCCATCTGCATGAGACATTTTTCTCCCAGATCTTCACATAGCTTGCTCCTTCTTTCCACTCAGGTTCTACTTCAGATGATCCCTCCCCAGAAAGGGCTGCTTTCACTCTTCAACCTAAATGTGCTCCCAATCCTCTCTCTTGCACACTTCATCACACCACAGTGTTTTATTTACTTCATAGCATGCATTAATCTCTGAAATCATTTTGTTCATTTGTTTATAGTTTATTATCTGCCTCTCCAACTAGAATGAAAGCTCTATGACAATTAGGAAATCTGCAGTCTTGCTCTGTGATATCCCCAGCAATTAAACAGTCCCCAGCATATAATAGTAGGTGCTCAGTGAAGGAGTATTGAGTGGAAGGCCTAATTTACTCTTCTAGCCAACTCCATGAGACAAAAATCGATCATACTCCATTTTATGGCTGAACTACACAGAGAGGCTAAATCACTTGCCTAGTGAGTGAACAGGAAGAGCAGAGATTTGAATACAAGTGACTCTAATTCCCAGTCACTGCCCATAAACCAAGATCTACTCCTGATGTGACAGGCCAGTCTTTAAAACTACAGGGAGAATGAAAATTTCAGGACTGATTTTGAACTTTAGCAACAGATGCCGCTTCTCACCTTGTGTAGGTCCTTCACTCTTGGAGGTAAACTGTCCCGGATCCTCCGCATGGCCTGGAGGGGAGGCTCATTAAAGTAGGGGGGCTCGCCATCGATCATTTCTATCACCATGATTCCCAGGGACCAGATGTCCACCTGTTAGGCACAATCCACTGGTTATCTCAGGCAAGGAGAAGGTTCTGCAATGTTGGATGTGTCCAGGGAACCAAAGAGATTTGTACTTGTTCAAAGTTAATGTGGCATTTATAATCTCTCAACATTTACAATCAAGATTTATAAGCTGAATTGTTGAGTTACCAAGTGTTTGCTAATGGTCTTCCTTTGCTACTTAAGGACATCTTCAGTGAAAATTCTGCCATTAGGTACATGTGAATATCTTAACATTTTGAAATTTAGAACTTTCTTTTACCCTGTTAACTTTAGTGGATAACTATCTATTAGGGAAGATGAGACAAACATCCAAAAGTTTTATGTTATGAACATAGAGAAGAAAGTTGCATTAAAAAATAAGAAGAGCTATTGATATATTCATAATAAACTGCAAAGAGCTACATTGCACAACACAATATATTCTGATTGTTTTATTGGTTTGATTTTTAAAAATATTCTTTTTTGACCACTTTGGGGTTCTTTCCTTTGTGTTTTATCATTTTGAAGCAGCAGGCTTCAAAATCATGCTTTATAAAATCATTTCCAGGCAATGGTGAAAAGAAAAGGAAGAGATGACAAGCAATTTGTTCTGGGTAAAGAATGGGGAGCCGGGACAATGAGAAGCCCTTAGCTGTGCTATAAATTTCCAGTTACAGTCACTTCCCATTACAGCCTCATTACACCTCTTATCAGTTAGCTGCATTCGTGTTATAACCTTTGCAGTGACCTTCACTGAGAATTTATGCTCTTGGGACCACAGTGAGAAAAGTTAAATTGAGTACTCATCTGAGAGCAAAGAAACAAGTGAAAGAGAGTAGAGTCTGCCTTAACCAATGTCAATATCCATAGCTCATTTGTCCATGCCACCTCTTCCATGCTTTTCTCTTAGAACTACTTTCTGTACCAAAACATGAGGAAACACTGTGTACTTAGCCACAATGAGCTCCTCACCTCTATGTGTTTGTAGTCTTGCAGGCCTCAGAGCTTCTACACATGCTATTTCCTTTCTAGAAGGTCTTTTCTCCACTCTTTTTGGCCCCTCATTATCACATATCCAAACCTATCCCTTAAAAAAATATGTTTCTATTCCAGAGAAAACAGAATTTGTGCCATATTTTAAAATATGACATTCATATGTGATTTTTTTTTTTTCTGTGAGAAAACATTGCTCATCTAAATATTAACTCTATTTGTGGAGCTTTCTCTGATGCTCTATCCTTTGAATCATCACACCTGCTCATTTGTGTGTGTCTCTGGCCACTTTTCAAGTTACAATGTCTTTTTCTGTGTATTATCTGCCACTGAAGGTGGGATCAGAGTTTGAGTCAGTCTCCCCCAATGTCCATGGTAGGACCTCAATAAATGCTCCTGGATAAGGGTTGTGACAATATCTTCAGTGGAGGCCAGTCTCCCTTCTAGCATGACCTACTCTGTGACAAGGCTAGTGAACAGGGGTCAAATGTGAAGTCAAAAGTTATCACCCTGATCCCCTATGGTCATTAACTATCTCAGAACCATTCCATCCCTGATCCCATTCAGGTCCTGCCTCTCTCAATGACTGTCACCCTCTTACCTCTGTCCCATAAGGTAGCCTAGAAATCACCTCAGGTGCCATCCAGTAGGGAGTGCCAACCAATGATTTCCTCTTTGGCACCTCTTTGGAAACTTGAGCACAGAAACCAAAGTCAGATAACTTTATCTGGAAAGGAAAAGAATACAATAAATGACTTTAAAATACTAGCTTCCAGATTTAGAAATTATATAGAGTTTCAAAATTCAAAACAAAACAGTTTCATTGACAGGCCTTGTAAATATTGGAGGAAGGGTGGCTTTTTTATTGAAAAAGCACAATTCATTTTAATGGAAAAACCTCTCATGGCTTCACTGGGGTTGACTTGCAAGTGTTTAAACTCCTGTTGCTATATTTTATAAAATTATGAAACCAAAAAAATTTTTACAAATTAAATATACCCCAAACAACATATTAATTAAAATTCAAACTCAAAACTTTAATAGATGATGCTTTAGTGTTAAGTTAATTGCAATTCTCAGTGTGAGGTTTGTACAAATTGCTGCAGTTAAGGTTCTTATGCACTGAACACATACAGATTTCTAAGCACCGTGAAATGATTCAAATGATCAACCTCATTTTTATATTTGAATTATTGTGAGACCTAATTTATATAGCATTCTAAGATATCATTTAAATATTGGCTCCCTTTTGCTTTTTGTTTCTCTATTTTGCTTATGACAATTGAAGTTGCCAACATAAACATGAGTGCAAGTGGAAACATGAGCATCAAAACTGGGTGTTGGCATTTGGTTACCAAGGTACCAAATTTGGTTACCAAAGTACCTTTGGTGTAAGGTACTCATCACAATGACCTAATGTGTGTGTGTGTGTGTGTGTGTGTGTGTGTGTGTATGTATGCATATGTATGTATGTATGTATGTATGTATGTATGTATGTGTGTGTGTGTGTATATACATATACATGTATATATAATTTATCTTAGATGTCATCAGAAAGAAAAAAACCCCTGAAAACTCTTGCACTGAGATTTTCAATATACTCTGAAGAACATACAGCATCATTAGGCACATGCAAGTTTACATATTCCATATGACAGGGATTCAGTTTATTTCTGGGAAGCATGATTCCTGTTCATGATGGCCTGGTCTGAACTAGTTCAGACTGCTTCATTGATGAGGATTGCCACTTAAGGCTGTCGGTGATGACAAAATACACTCAAAGACAACAATGTTCAGGCATTGGTTGGAAATGGATCAGAATGGCCACTTGAGGTTAAAATTTCCATAAATCAAAGGTACAGTCCCAAAGGTACAAATCTTCCCTTGATTTTCTTCGTACCTCTCTGAACTTCTTTCAACATTTTCCATTGGCTCTACTCTGCAGCCCACACCTTAAATACTGGGGCTCCTAGGGTTTAGGTCCAAACTCACCTCTTCTATTTCTACACACTTTCTTCCTTCTCCTTTTCTTTCCATGCTTAACACAGACTTCCCTCCTCCATTCTAAATCTACACTTCCATCTAGTATGTTTCCACATGGAGTTAATTTTTGTGAAGGGTACAAGGTCTGTGTCTAGATTTATTTTTGCGTATGTGGATGTCCAGTTACACCAGCACTATTTTTGAAAAGGCCATCTTCCCTCCATTGTATTGCCTTTACTCCCTTGTCAAAGATCAGTTGACTATATTTATGTATATAAATATAGGTGTATTTCTAGGATCTCAGTTCTGTTTCATTGGTCTATTTATCTATTCTTTTGCCAGTATCACATTGTTTCAATTATTTTGACCGGGACTGCATTGAATCTATAGATCAAATTGTGAAGAAATGACATAATGACTATATTGAATCTTCCTGCCCATACACATGAAATATATCTCCATTTATTTAGTTCTTTGAGTACATTAACCAGTTTTGTAGTTTTCTTCATATGGATTTAGTATATATTTTTGTTAGATTTATACCTAAGTATTTAAATTTTAGGGGGTATTAATATAAATGGCATTGTCTTAATTTCAAATTTCACTTGTTCATTGATAGTATATAGAAAAGCAATTGACTTCTATATATTAACCATATTATCTTGCAACCTTGATATAATCGCTTAATAGTTCTAGTTTTTCTTGTTGATTCTTTTGGATTTTCTACATAAACGATCTGCGAGCAAAGACAGTTTTTTTCTTCCTTCCCAATTTGCATACTTTTATTTTTTTCTTGTTTCATTGCATTAGCTAGTAATTCTAGTATGATGCTGAAAAGGAATGGTGAGAGAGAACATCTTTGCCTTTTTTCTCATCTTAGTAGGAATGCATATTCAATTCTTAAGCATACCTCCAGGCCCTGATCACTTCTTACTTCCTCCAGAATTTTTCTCAGGAGCCCATATTGATCTCTCCTCTCCCCAAATTTGAGAGAATTTAGCAGTCACTCAATATTAAACTGTTTCTCATATTGATTTTGTCCCTCTTGTGAGAAATAATATTCCACAGAGGCAACAGCTCTCCCTTTTAACTGCAAAGCCTTACTGTGTTCCCTAAGAGCTGGGAAAACAGTAGATACTGAAAAACACATGCTACTAGATTGATTTTATTTTATACTGACATATACATATATGTTAGCATGTTATGTGATAGAAGACACATTGGCACTTTTTCTGAAACTATCACTGACTTATTGAAGATAACTCTATTTAGAACCAAAGTTAAAACACAGATGAAATAAGGCAATCTTTTGGAAATTATTAATGTGTTTTTTTTCTTCTTCCATTTTCTTGTTCATGATCTTCTTTCCAACCAGGCCAATGTTAATGGTGGTATGATTTGGAGTGGGAGGAGATTGAATTGCTCCAGATAAAATGTTAGAGAAAGCTGGTTTAGTGGAGAGATAATTTTCTCAACTGATTTGTCATAACAAGAATCAAAGCCAGATGCCTCAGATCACAGAATGTCCATGCAGTATGAAGAAGAGAGCTCTGGGACTATTGTAGCTGGCTCATGATCTTTATTACCCTGCTGTAAAATAAGTCTATAATTCAGGGAAGTGAAAATCTTATAGTCTATCAATTTTTAGCCTGTAATTATTTGCAGAAGAGGACAAAGAGCAGTGATATAATTATGTCAGGCCTTTATTATACATCCCTTCCCACCACCCCAAGCAAATGATGGTGGGCTTTAGATACAGCTGAGTAGCATACATCCCCATACAAAGAAGGAAGAGGAGAGGCCACGGGTATCTGTGTTCAGAGGTAATATTCGTTAATATCTAATAAGAAGATTCATTTGGAACAATCAGAATCTAGACCTAAAGTTGAATGATATCCTGAAGTTATCTTGGGGCATTACCATGTTTAATGAAGCAGCGGGGAGGGGCTGTTGTAATGGGGGATATGCCAATGACTTGAAACAGTGAGTGTTAACCAACAAGCATGAGAATACTGCAAAATTTTAACTATGGATATGGATATATTAGTAAACATCAGGCTTGGCTATGTCCAACATGGCCTCCACAAATAAATGGCACAAAAGAGTGGGTGGAAGTGAACCTGAGGCAATGCTACTGGCTTCCATGAAGTAAATCATCACTGACTTATGGAAGACAGCTGTTTTTAGAATCGAATGTCTGAGCAGCACACAACCCCATGCAAACAAGGGAGAGGACTTTTGTGTGGTGTGCAGAAATCTAGAAGCATGACCAAATCTCAGTGAGAGAATTGATAAGTGCCCAGTGCAAGCTTATGGTTGACACATGAAGCAGCCTCAAGGATGGCTTTCAAGACTCAAGGCAAGAGGCTGGAGTTGTGAAATACTGCAGATGCTCCTTCCTCAAAAGACCAGGAGCTGATGGGACCAGTTAATCCTTACCAGTCTGAGTAGCAAAAGAGGTCAATTATGTCAAGGCAGAGACCAGAGAAGAACAGAAGATGAGTCTTATCTCATTTACCCTGAGGTCCCATAATCTACATCTGTCCTTTATTCTCCTAGACTCCACCTTGAGAAAGATAGGGGTGATAGGTGGAAAGAAGGAGTAGGTGGTGGCCAAATGTGAAACACTGAGGTTTTAAAGGTTATCAGTTAAACATAATAATAATGGGGTTTAACTTCGATAAACAATGTTTAAATTATTTAAGCATACTAAATTTAACAGATTAAATTTTAAAATATTTTTTAAAAATCTAGTCAGTAGTGCTCTGTGAAGAAGTCTAGGTTAGTTTTAAAAAAATAGAGATATTATAAGTGTGTGTGTGTACAGGGCGGGGGGCGGGGGGGCTAGTTCCAAAGCTTGAGTATGAGTAAATTTGCAAGCCTACTACACAGATGGTGAAAAGGAGAAACAATTTTGCCAATACATTTTGTTTGCCTATAAATTTAAGAGACCTGAATGATTAACGAGGTGAATGTATTAGCATTTTGGTATTGGTGGGTTTTAATGTCAATATCTCTAGTGTGGTTTTCTCTTTCCAGACATTAAAAGAAGACCAAAACCTGACAGACTAATAATTATCTCCCTAACAAAATGTAAGTTGAGAAATTGAAACTCGACTCTTGGAAGCCAGGCCTGTCCTTCTGTTGTAGGAGTATAAGTGCTTCTGCATGATTTTTTTTTTTTTTACTTATCCAAGTACATAAAAAAGACAATTTTCTAAAAGAACATAATTACACACATTCGTCCAAATAAATCTGCAAGTAGATAATGAGAACTCAAGTAATGAGCATAATAAAGCACTGTAGGCAGATCTTAAGAGCAAATCACACTGACTCTAAGCTGAGCCTTATTTTCAATAAAATTATACAATGTGCCTGCTTAGGAAACCACCCTCTTTCCACTAATACAGTTAAGCTAAGAGAATTGCAGCTAGCACACTGCAAAACCCCTAAAAGAAAAAGATGTAGCTTGGTCCAGAAGGGCCAGACAAAGCACTATAGCTCAGAGCTGAGATAAAGATGCTATTTAAACCTGAGATCCTATCCATCTCATTGTGCCCTGGCTAGGAATCAGGGGCCCCACAAAAACATGGGGTGGGGACACAAAAGAGTCTATGCACAAGACAGCTACAGGTTTAAAATAGAATGTAAAACCCTCATTCTGTAAATTGCATACACTCTACAGAATTCTTGAGTCTGCTCCAGGGTTTTGCTAAGGCAAAAAGTGGATGCTTCTGTACCTGGTTCCTGGGTGCTTCCTATAAGGCAGTGGTACTCAAAGTGTGTAGCATCAGCATCCCCTGAGAACTTGTTAGAGACACAGGTTCTTGTGTGCCACCCAGCCTGACTAAATCAGAATTTCTGAGGGTAAGGTCTAGGAATTTTTTTTTTTTTGCCAAGGTCTCCAGAGGTTATAAGGCTCACTAGAGTTTGAGAACTATTTTAAGGAGAACAATGATCCAAGCACAAAGGAACAGAGAGAGGTAATAAAAGGAACCAGGCTGCTGATGGTGCCCCTAGCTTAAGGCCGACTTCTTCAGCTGCCAAATCCAAGAAGAGTGGAGGGCTTCACAGTGGCTAAGCTGTAACAGCATAGTGGCCTCTGCTAGCCCCTCTGCCATTTGACAGAGTGCAGAGGGTGGTAGGAACTTGCCCAAGACTGTACAACAATATTCAAGGGAGACTCAAGTCTAGGTCTCCTGAGTTCTCATGCATTGCTTCCTGCATTAGGGAAGTAACCTCTATGGAGTGGCAGGGAAAGGAGGAGAGATAGGGTGTACCTCAGAGACTATTGAAAAGGAATAAATTTAAGAAGCTATTTAACATGTCCAAGTTTTTATTTATTAAAGAAGAACATTTGTGAGGTATTCTTCAGATCTTATAATTGTAGAATTTTAGTTTTTGAGAGATAACAAAACTCAAATGCCTAAGGGAGCCAGGCAAATAGTATTAATGAATTAAATGGACCGGTGAAGATGATGAAAAACTAAAGGTACACACTCTGGGCAAAAAGACACTGACTTTCCACTGAGTGTCAGGGGCAGAGTGAAGAGGGCGTGGAACATTCGAAAAGCCCTGCTTGCCAGTCTATGCCTCCTGACCTATCCTTTTATCCTCATTTCAAATCCTGTGGGAGAGAGGATGCAGACACACTGCATTGTCTCTGGCCAAGGAAAGATCATGGATGAATTTCCTCAACCCTTAATTGTAAGGGTGGGGTGGGGATCACCCTCTCTCTGAGCATCTACCTTTTACCTTGTTTCCCTCTGATAGTCTGACATAAATTACTTCATGTAATTCTTTCAACCACTCTGTGACATGCTATTTGTTTTTCCTTTCAAAACCCAAACACCACATTCCCCTGCTTAAGACTCACTTAATATTATTTCTGCCATAGACAAATAGAGAACAATTTACTTTCAAATTAGTTGATAGCAACTAATTTCCCTTCTAGTTTTTGAACAAGCCAGATATGATTTATCCTTTAAAACCTGAGCAATTCACTGTCTTGAACATTTTTTAATTTCAAAATAATTGGGCAGTTGCAAAGAAATGTTTACCCATCCTCTCTAATGTTAGCATCTTACACAACTGTTCAATATCAACACTTTTCATAGAGATTACTCAAATTTAACCAAGTATATATGAACTCATTTGTGTGTGTAGAATGTATGTGAGTATATACTCTGCAATTTTATTACATTGTCCTCTTGCATGACCACGACCACAATGAAGACACTCCACTACACCATCACTATAAGACTCTCTTGTGTTATGTCTTTATAGTCACACACTCCTAATCCCTAACCCCTGGCATCCACTAATTTGTTGTATATCACTATATTTATGTTATTTTGCAAATGTATATAAATGGAATTATGCAGTGTGTATCTCTTTGAGATTGCCTTTTTTTCCCACTCAGCATAATTTCCTTGAGGTTCATCCAAGTATTACTTATTCGTTCTTTTCTTTTTTTTCTACTGTGTAGTATTCTGTGGTATAGATATACTACACTCTGTTCAACCATTCAGACTTTCATGGACATTTGGGTAGCTTAGTTTGGGGCTATTAAAAATAAAACTGATGTAAACGTTGGTATGAAAGTTTTTGTGCAGAAATAAATTTTCATTTCTTTGAAATAAATGCCAAAGAGTGTAATTGCTGGTCATATGGTAAGCTCATTTTTAGTTCTGAAAGAAACTGCTTTACTACTTTTCAGAGTGGCTGTATTGTTATATATTCCTATAAGCAATGTATGAATAAGTGGAGTTTTCACTATTTTTCATTTTAGCCTTTTTGATAAGCGTGTAGTGACACCTTGTAGTTTTAATTTGCATTTCTCTAAGGGCTAATGATGTTGAACATCTCCCAAAAGCAAGCAAATCCAGGACGCCTTGTGTGACAGATATTTTCCCAACATACCAACAACAATACTGTCCAGTCCATGAACTCTTCTTACCATATGACTAAATCAAACAAATTTATGGCAATATTAATTACCATATTATATTAATTTATTATAACATTTATCATTTACTATTATTATTGTAACATTAATTACCATATGTCTACTGAATCTGTATTTGATTCTTAATATTACCATATTCCTCTTACTGAAGAAGGTTTTAAATTCCCTCCTCCTGAATCTGGAAGGAAAGTTGATTATGGTAGCAGTGACACAACGTGATTTTGAGGCTAGGTCATAAAAATGCCATGTAATTCCATCTTGTTTCCTTGAGGCATTCACTCTTGGAATCCAGCCTCCATGCTGTGAGGAAGGCCACACGGAGAGGCCACAATTGCAGGTGTTCTGGCTGACAGCTCCAGCTGAGTGCCCAGCAATCAGTCAGCACAACCTACCTGACATGTGACTGAGGAGACTTCTAGATGCATCATCTAACCCTACGTCAGAGTGGCCCTGGCTAGCTGAGCTGAGGCAACTCAGAGGTATGTGAGAATACTAAAATGACTTTAATTTAAGACCATAAGGGTTGGGGGTGGTTAGTTATAATGACAAGAAATAAATGAAAACGTTCTCTGCTCTATTCAACTCTATGCCCTAATTTATTGGTATAAACTGTACTCTCTGCCTTTTCTTACAGTAGCCACATTCTATCTAAAAAAAGTTTCCTTTTTAGAAACTGAAGAATCCCATTAAAGTCAATATGGTGCCTTATTCTGAAATGTGAATGAGCCCACTCTGGTCAAGAGCTACAGGATCTGCTTAACATACTGTTGGTTTTCTCTTCCTGGAACACTCAGCCCTGAGAGCCACAGGCTCCACTGTCTAGCATGTCTCTGCTGTAAAGTCACCACTTCAGAAAGACCTTCTCTGACTGGCCTTCAATAACAGACTCCTCCTGTCCCCTGCCCCACCCCTGCTCCCATCACACTCCACCCTCCTTATCATGCTTACATTAATTAATTACAGCAAATGGAGCACTTATCACTGCCTGTCTGGTGGTGATTTTATTGGTGTATTTATCTATTTGTTCACTATCACACCTCCATGCCCCTAATAAGCTTAATGAAAATAGTGATTTTGCTTTGTTCATCCTCAGGGCCTAGAACCACTGCTAGTTTTTGGCTAGTAGACATTTGGCTAGTATTTACTGAATGAGAGACTAAACAAACCAGTAAGACTAAAAGCACTTACACGGTGCCAGTCCCTGTGAGCTCTTTGTTGGGTGCACAAAAATATGAGAAATGTTTGAAACCGAAATAGTTTCTGCCCTTGAAAATGTTGCTGAATAATAACCTTTCACACATTGCTGGGAGGGCAGGTATTTAAGTAAGCTGATTAAACAATGAATTCTTATTTTAGTTTCATGTCTGATTTTGACATCTGACATGTATTTACAACAAGAAAGCCTTTGTCATTAGTCTCTAGAAACTGAAAGAAAGCCTGGGTTGAACCTGCCCTGCTTTGTTTTTTCTGCAAGCACCAGCCCCTAGAACCAATTTGTGGACCAGTTCAATGCTTTGCAAATTGCATTCTGAGGTCATGGGGCCTCATCTCCATGCTTTCCTGAGTCGACCAGGGTAGAGTTCCTGTCTTTTTCCTATAGTTTTCCCATTCTATAGGAGATCATGCAAAAATGGCAATATATCCTTCCCCTCGCTGTATCCACATCCTTTTGCACTGAGACTTTACATCTTCTCCCATCGAAAGGTGAAGTCCATTTCTTCACCCTCTACCTTAGGCTTCACCGTGCAACTTATTTCGGCAAAGAGACATTAGCAAACATGATATAAGCAGAGGTTCAAAAGTGCATGTGCATTGGGGCTTGCTTCTCTTGCTGCTCTTGGGAACTTTGCCATAGCACCACGTGAATAAGCCTGGGCTAGTCTGCTGGGAGATAAGTGACACGTGGCCCAGTTACCTCCACTGCCTTGGCTGTGAGCCAGCCAAGCGCCAGGCAAATGAATGAGGCCATCAACTGCAGGCTGACCACAAATGCAGGAGTCAGTTCAGCTGATTCTACATGGAATGGAGGTGAAATGTCCCAGCTGAGGTCAGCTCATATGCTGACTCAGAATTATAAGCAAATAAATGATTGTCGTTTTAAACCACTAAGTGTAGAGTGGTTTGCTATGTAGCAAAAGCTCACTGCTACATACTGCCATACCCTTTTAAAAAAAAATTTCAGCCAGAGCAATGCAAAAAGCAGGGCTTCAAACTGCCCATTATAACATAATCCTAAATTTGCAAATTATGTATACATATACATGAAAATATGAGAAAAGTAGAAAATGGGATTAAAGGTGATCTTTATTTTACCTTTTTTATTTTTCTGAATTGACTAAATTTTCCACAATAAAATTGACTATCTTTTTAAAACAAAAGAAGAAAAATCGAAGTGCTTGGGCAGTTTCTCTGATCATTCCTGGGCAAATTCTGATGTGACATGAACATTTTCTATATGGCTGAAGTTATTGGGTTGTAACAGACAAGTCCATTGAAGGGACATCTGGCTCCATTCATCCCAGAACTATTACCTCTGCTGGGAGTTTCAATGGAGGTTAAAAGGGACAAAATAGTGAAAAATCTATGCTTCAAAATGCTTCCTTCTAACTAAGCCTTCTTTGGAATGTCAACTCATTCTTTCCTTGGCTGTTGTATTCTATATTCTTTTGTACCCTGATGAGTTTCAACAGAATCCCTTGAGCAGGTTGCAGTGATGGGAAATGTGGAAATCTGGACCTGGAGATGTGCGAGTATGATGTATAAATTCTGTCTTTCTAGATCTATTCTCCTCCCTTCTCTGAACCCTGGGAGGCCAACCTGTCTTGAGTGTACTGATGGCCTCTGACCAGGTTCCGCTAATGGGGAGCACCAGCAGGAGATTGGAAGGAAGGAACAGAGTGAGATTGGGGTATTTATCTCCCCAATCCCCAACCTGCAGTTTCACTGTGGTCTGGTTTCCACCAAAGATCAGCACTCTTGCCCTGCAGCTCTCTTCACACAATCATATCTACTTCCAGGTTCTAGTAACTGGTTCCCTGACTCACCTCTCCAGGCACGGGGTAGTGAAAGTGCTGCTGCATTTATGGGTACCACACTAATCCTCATGCACAGTTCCTTACAACTCTTCTACATCTGTCCCCACCTTTATTAAACTCTGCTCAAATTGCCCACTGGAATTTGTCATTTGTTTCCTGCAGGGACTCTGAGAGATACTGCAGACATGCATAGTCACACAAATAGGGTGGATAAAGCTCTAGAAAGAGTCATCTTCTGCCAAAAAAATGAGAGCATGGCAGAAAAAGAAAAGAAATTTCCATAGTTTCTATTACTTCCTACATTCATTGTTAAGGCAGAAAATTATCCATCAAATTCAAGTCACAGATAATTCTAACAGGATGACACAAAAGATTGTAATTTCCTTTTTGTAAGCTTTCTGTGAAGGGCAGTGGGTGAACTGGGACTAAAACTTAAAATTATAAGAAAGTGTTCCTAGGAGTGCCTGTGATAGAAGAAGTGACAAGGCAAACCATGGAGGGGACAAACATGAAAATCTTACCCGACCATCACTTGTCAGGAGGATGGAGTCACTCTTTATGTCCCTGTGAATCACTCCTTGATTGTGAAGGTAGGAGAGAGCTCTCAGAACTGACAGACACACAGTAGCTATCTGTTCTTCATTCATTCTAGAAAGAAAATAACATTTAAGGAGCAAGGACAGGTTTAAAAACATCTTTGAAATGGTCAAGAGAGGCAGGTCCTTTGGGTTCTAGTGAACCAGCTCACATCTGAAAAATCCACAGGCAAGAAGTCTTTGGGATCTGATTCCAAGAACCTAAAGCTTGGCACTGTTTCATTTGCCTTCAATGCTCTTTTTCTCCCACTTTCTGTCTTAGTAAACTCCTATTTATCCCTCCAAACCCATCTTAGATATCACTTTATACTGGAAACCTTTCATGACTCTCCCTGAAAGAGACATTCAGGTATTCTTTTATGCTACTTCTATACATCTTTCTAATTCTGCACGGGTATATAATGTGCTTATTTTTAATCTATGACTTCCTTGAGGGAATGTTTCTGAGCCTTATTCATTTGTGTCTTTTGTACCCCCAGCACTTAGGAAAGAGCCCTGCACATAAAAAGTGATTGATAAACACTTAATGAAATGACCAGGACTGACACATCAAGAAAGCAGGTAGCTGAGAACAATGGTAATTAACCAGTGTTACGCTCAAGATTATTTAAAAACAGGATTGAAGGATATCTCTCTGTTATATAGGTTTGTTATTAGGATGTAAAATTTTGACTGACCTTCCACCTGCCCCTACCTTCTCCAGTTACCCTTGGTGGTATCAACACATAGCAATAGCATGGCAACTCAGAAGAATGAAACTTAATTTTAGATACATACGTGACATTATAATAGGCACTTGGGGAATAGAGAGGAAAAGGGCAGTCACGGTCTTTGACTTCAAAGTGTTTACAATTTATGAAGAGTTCATAAAGATAGTCAGTGAGACTTCACTCTGGAGGAGAACAATAAGTACCTTAAATTATATATCTGAATAATAATAATAAAAAAAACTTACCTGGTATGAGTAACGATGTCTGTCAAGGCACCACCTTCTAAAAATTCCATGACCACCCAGAGTTCGTCACCAACAAGGTAACTATTGTACATGTCGACCACATTGTCATGGTGGTAATCCCGCATTATCACAACCTGGACAAATGAAGAAACACTTTCTGACTTGCGACAGTGAAATTTGGTTTTCTGTTTTCTTGGGGCAACATTTGTGCTACGAGTACAACTGACTGAGAAGTACTGATTGTGGGGGGATTTATTCAGACATCTACTCATAACAGAAAGACAGCATTGAGAGAAGCTAGTAGAAACAAAAGGAATTAAGTTGGTGAACTTAGAGAAAATGGTAGGCCACCCAGACATTAGATGAGGGGAGATCAAGGAGTGAGAACGAGCAAAACCATGGCAAGGTCTGCATCCACAGAGGGTATTTAATTGACTGTTCTTGAAAAATATGGCTAGATAGCCCTATGGGCCTCCTTCAGAATGTACTGTCCATACTCCATTGTTGGTTAATATGGTAAAAGTGTTACCAACTCATGGTAAGTGAGTGGATGGCAAGTGAGTCTCACAAATGAATGAAGTAAACAGTTATTAGGGGTGGGAATACATGAGGCTAACTTAACTTCTTGGCAGAAAGTCTGAGTCTGAGAGAGGTTTGGGGTGAATACAGAAGATGTGTATTGAAGGTAAAGACAAATATGACCTAGGCATGAAAAGGCTAACTTGAGTCTGCCTAGGGAGAAAGCTTCCAGGAATTGCTGCCCTGTGGCTGCTTTTGGTGACATTTTTTGAGTTAATGTTAACTAATAAATTATAGAGCTGTTTATTGAAATTACATTTGTCCTCTCTGTTCTGGCACTGTGATTTGGAAATATGGTCCAGAAATGAGGAATGGTGGACTAAGTACCACTCACCTGGTACTCTCTATGAGGTTCAGAGCATGGGAAAGAAAGGAACAAATTAGGGAGCTGGAGATGTGTGGAGCCACTGGTGGCTTCACATGAGCCATCACAAAAGAGGGTCCAAAGTCACAGCTGATTGCATTTTATAGTGTTTGCTTATAGCTCTCGGAGTTAGATGTGGGTGGGACATCCTTTACTAGAGACTGACATATTATCTAACATTAGAATCCTGACTTGATATCTTTAAGACTTAGATTTCTCATCCAAAAAGCTCATCTCTCTCTCCAAGACCCTCATAAAATCATTAAACACTCCAAAGTGTTTTGTCCCTGGACAAAGGTACTCATGTTTTCCCACCTATGTGCATTTAGAACTTGCAAGTGATAAGCAAGTTTAAAAGGCAAAATGAGAAAGAGGAAAAGCAGGTTCAACAAATATACAGAAAACAGTTAATTCCTTAATATATCAAGACCTCTTAGAAATCAAGATGAATTGAAAACTGTGCAAAGGCCATAAAATTCAATGAATAAATAAAAATAGCCTATAAACATTTGAAAATAGATTCAGATTCACTAGCAATATTGGTGTTGATTAAAGCAGTAAAATTTATTCATGTCTAGTAGATTAACAGAGTTTAACATGATATTATCCAATGTTAGTAAAAGTGAAACAGGACTGACTACTGGAGAGATCCAAATCTGTACAAATTTTCTGGAAACCAATACTATATCTTGTTTCTCTCAGCAGAATAAAATATTGAAAGGAAATACTGAAATATTAGTGTAGACTCTTGATTGTGGGATTATGGGACTTTTAAAAAATATTTTCCATATTTTATATAAAAAGAATATTTTATAGTTAGAAAAAATTTTAAAGTTCCTATAGAATGACAATCCACTGGTAAAATGATCTGTTTATTATGATTTTACAAAATGGCTACAACAAAAGATATATATGGTATCACAACAGCGTAAAATGTGTATATACCCACAAAGACAGTGTAGCATAACGCTTTGGAATCTGCTTTAATTAAAATCTCAGCTCTGCCATCAACCCACTGTGTGAACCTGGGATAGTCACTTAACCTATTTGAGTGCAGGTTTCCTTGTTACTATGGTGATAACGTCTTTCTGTCTCATAGAGTTGTGAGAATCAGACCAGATCAATGCTTAGCACAGTAGCTGATACACATGAAGTACCTCCATAAAGGCAGCATTTATACATGGATAGAAAAAGTCTAGAAGGAAAGATGATGGGGGATGCTATTTTTGTATTTATATTTACACTTTTCTCTAATGTCTTAAAATGCAAATGTATTATTTTTCAAGTGGGAAATAAATGTTACATAGGAGACAAAGGATGATCTGAACACACCACCTACCTCATTAAAAAGCAGTTCCCGTCGCTGCTGCTTTCGAAGGTCCATTTTCTTCACTGCAACTTGTTTCCCTGTGTGTTTTTCGGTTGCAATGCATACAATGCCAGTCGAGCCTTCTCCGATTTTGATAAAGTTGTCCAAGTATTCCCTGGGGTCTCCTGGGCTGACCACCAGCTGCAGTGCAGCCCGAAACTGTTCGTGGGACACCCTGGAGGGCTGCTGGTCTGAGGAGGAGCCCCAGCTGGGTGGCGGGTAGGTGCTGGATGAGATGCTGAGAGAGCTCAGGTAAGAAGCTGTAGAGATGTACTGTGAGCTGGTCTGTAGGGAGGGGTGATGGTACAGGGTGGCTTTGTGGTATCCAGATGGGTACTGGTGGCTGCTTGAGGAATAACCAGCTTTGCTTTGACTTTGAGGTAGTTTGGCAGGACCCCTGGGGTAGGTGTCAGACCCTGACAGTGGAGGGCTGAGGACCATCTGTGCTCGATCATAATCCACCTGAAAAGACACACAGGATGGAGAGTATTCACATTACATTTGAATGCCACAGCCAGTCAGTCAGAAGCCAAAACATAAGCTACTAAATGATTAAGGTGGATAGCATATTCAGCATGGATACAGGGAACAAAGGGATGATTCACATCCTGGGCAGGATGGAGTGGAATGATGTGAGATTTCTTCACTCTACTCAGAACAGTGTGCAATTTAAAATTTATAAATTGTTTAGTTCCTGAATTTTCCCTTTAATATTTTCAGACCTTGGTTGACCATAGGTGACTGAAATCACAGAAAGTTAAACTGTAGATAAGGGGGGAACTACTGTAAAATAATAAGGTAAACATATGCAATGTTCACACCAAATAAGTACAAATACAACTAAAAGTAACCAAAATTTGCAGGGGGTTCTGTGTGAAAGAAAAATTTTGTCAGCCCTCAAAGGGATTCCAGCAAAGAACATTCCACTCTGATTCGAAGAATGGATTGGGGGAACTTGGAGAAGAATGAGAAGGACAGCCAGAGCAAGTGTTGCGGGGAGCTACTGAGCAGCTTACACAACACTAGGTGTAGGCGCCAGCAATCACCTCCCGGTGATCAAGAAGGAGCTCTGGCCATCCCTGGAGTGACAGACATCAGAGATGGTGAATATAACATATCATACCACGTTTATCTCATTCCCTGGGCAGAAAGTACTAGTCAATCAATGGACTCTTGTGTTAAGATCCTGATGACAACACAGAGCAAGATACAGAGAAGGCGCTCAGAAAGGGTTTACTGACTGGACCTCAGGCTCCTTCTTAATCCAGGAAGTGTCTATTGCTATGACCATGGAATAAAATGACATTTACTTTCCCCCTCCCACTCCATCCATCCCAAAGTTCTAGGTGGTGCATACTAATCACATGTAGCTATTTAATTAAAATTTACATAAATTAAATTAAAGTTAAAAAATTCAGTTCCTTAGTCATATTAGTTACATTTTAAGCATTTTTTTTTTTTTTAGCAGTCACCATTTCAGACATCACAGATAGACATTTCCACCAGCACAGAAAGTTCTACTGGGTAGCACTATGCTAGATAAATCGATTGCTCCTAGGTAGTACATTTATTCCACAAATTAATATTTGAGCAACCATTACATGCTAGGCACCATTTCAGCTGCCATGAGAGCATCCATCCATAATAAAAAATGGATGGTATTTCTGTTCTCCTGAATTTTACATTCTGGAGAAGAAGACAGATGATAAACAAGAAAACCAAAAAATCTACAGTATGTGGTCCAGTATGAAGAAAAACAAAGAAGAGTGAAGGGGTTGAAAGTAACGAGGTACAATCTTGGACAGGAAAGCAATTTGTGCTTTCTGCCCTGAGAGGGTGCCATTAAAACAGAAACCTGGCTGAAATGAAGAAAAAAACCCTGGGACTGTGTGGGAAGGGGGTGGTCCAGGCAGAAGGAGCAGCACACATAGAATTCTAAGGCACACTGAGGACCAGCATGGAGGCTCTTCTGGAGTGGAGAGGAAGGGAGTTTGGAAAGATGAACAGAGCAGCAGCCAAGAAGCCAGATCATGAAGACCATGGCAAAGGATGCTGGCTGCTGCTCTGAGTGAGGTGGGAGCCACTGGAGGTTGCTGAGCAGAGAAGAGTGACATGATCTTGACTCTGGCTGCTGGAGAAGAGACATTGGTGGTAAGAGTAGAAATAGAATGCTAGTTAGCTTACTGCATTCAGGGTGGGTTTCATCGATGTGGTGAGAAATGGTGGGCTCCAAGGTAGGGTCTGAAGATAGAGCTGACAGCATTTGCTGATGGATTAGCTTAGAGGACCTGAAAGAGGAGAATCAGAGCTGACTCCCAGGATTTCAGCCTGAACAACAGGCCATTTAATGATTTGAGGAGTACAGGGGCAGGAGTAGGTTTGTGGGGTATGGTAATCCATCTTCATTGTGTCAGGTAGATCTGTGTGAGCAAAAGAATACAATGGAGATGATAGTAAGAGCCTTCTGAGGCCAAAAAAGACATTGTGGCTTGCCCTCTCTCTTGGATCACTTGCTCTGCTTCTTCCAGCTTCCATGTCATGAAAAGACACAAGAATCCTATGGAGGAGTCTAAGTGGCAAGGCCCCCTGCCAAGAACCAGCTAGAAACTGAGGCCCTCTTCCAACAGCCATGTAAGCCATCTTAGAAGTCACCCTCTGGCCCCAGTCAAGCCCTCAGACGTCTGTAGTTCTAGCTGACATCTTGACTACAACCTCATCAGAAACTCAAGCCAGAATCACCCAACTAAGCTAGTCCCAGAGACCTGATACACAGGAACTGTGATATAATTAGTGTTTATTGTTGTTTTAAGCCATTAAGTTTGGGGATAGTTTATTACACAGCAATAGATAACTAATACATGGGGGTGGGGGTAGGGCAAGGCTTCTGTTAGTTTGAGAGAGTAATTAAGCAACCATGTGGAGATGTCACTTAGGAGACTTAGACATTCCTTGCGTCCATGGAAGGATTGAGGCTAAAGATATGAAGCTGATGAGTATTTAGCTAGTATTAGAGCCATGATGTTGAATGTATAAAAGAAGGTGCAAAGACTCAAACATTTAGAGACCAGAAAGAGCAGGAGTATCTTGCATAAAGGTGCAGAGGAGTAGTAGCCAGTGATGTAGAGAAGAAACTAAGGGACTAAGGCACCCTGGAGCCAAGGGGGGAAAGTGTTTTGAGAAGGAAGGAGTAATGAACCATGTCAAATGAGAAGTGAAGTGGGATGGGATGTGTTGCTTACCAGACTTGGTGACGTGGTGGTCACCTGGAAGAAGGGGACTATACGATGCTCCTGCTCCATCACACAGCATGACTAAAAGCCTATTCTACAAGCCAAAGAGCGAGATCTACACACAGTGGGCTCCTTAAAATCACTACTGTGGCACCATTCTCAGTTCTTCTGCATTGTAATGCAGCCCTTCTTGACTTTGAGAATACCACACTCAGGTGAGTTTACGAACCAGTAGGGACCAGGGGAGCTGCCAAGCTAGGGCCCTGTCCTGATTGCAGAACATAAAGAGTACATGCTTTTCAGAGACATACTTAAGGTTGAATTATGATGCTCATGGCTTCAGTCAAATCACTAGCCTCTCTGAGCTTCGGTTTCCTCAACTGTAAAATGGAGATCATAATATCTCCCTCATGGGGCTTTTATGAGGCTTAACTGTGGCAACTTAGAGCAACCTAGTATTTAAGAAAACAGACTCTGGGCTCAAAATCTTTTTCTGCTATTTGCATGTTCTGACATTGGGCGAGTTATTTAAACTCCCTGTGCTTTAGTAGTCTCATCTGTAAAATGGGAGTAATAAACATAATATCCATTTCCTTAGGACTGAATACACATTAGAGGTTTTAAACAGTGTCCAATGAATTCTAGGTGGTGGGATTATTATGTAAAGTGCTTAGCACAGTAGTAGAAATGAAAGGGAAAACAAATAGTAACTATAATATCAATAAAACAGCTAGCATATATTGAAGAGATCCAATGTACCAGTGGCCTATATATATTTCTGTATATTAAACCTCAAAACAATCAGACAAGGTAATTATTTTATTCTAATATATTGAATAACATATAATAATTAAAATGCTATATTATAAATCAAGATAATTTTTTTCTAAGCCTTTGGATTTGGACTATACACAAGGGAAACTAGTATATGTATGCGATGTGGGTAGGGGGAGTAAAATGTCAGTGTTAATTAAGCAACGGGCTTCTACCTTTAAGATCAGGATTAGCCAAGCCCAGGCTAGTCACAAAGCCAGTGTGTGAGCAGAAACAGGGTCTATGACTTTTATTTTTGAAAGTATGCCCTGGGAACCATCACGTACCATCATCTCCCAGTGTCTTCCTTGGAGGATTTGTTCCTGTACTTTAAGCAAAATTGAATTAATTCCCCAGAAGCCTGGATAACAGATCTCTGAAGATATATTAGGGAAAAAAATGCTGTATTCTATAGGAATCACAAACTCTGCTTCATACTACATTAGGCCACTTTCTTCTTTATTGACTGTCAGAAGCATTAGCAGAATCTAGGCTTAATAACCACCGTGTGGCTTAAAGAAGAGGATGCTTGCCTGCATGAATGAGACAATTTCCAGTCAGACAGAATGCAGAATTGTTCCCTAGGAGCTAAACGTCTTTGAAATTAGGTCTTTGAGGCAAAACTGTGCTATTGTTTTTCATGCCTGTTGGTAAAAGGTGCAGACTCTTCAAAAAAGGGATGGATGAATTTTTGGAACCAAACTCGAGGTATACTTGTCAAAGGATAATGGACTGCTTGCCTCAAGTGAGGGAACACGTGCTCTTCCCTCCGGACTTCCATCCATTCAGGGAGAAGATGGTTGACAAATAGCTGACTTTGTGAAGGAGAAATGCATAAGTGACCCTGTTTAGGGCCACCATGTCACTGAAGCATGGCCCAACTATGGGTTTCGCGATGGTGCGTGTCACTGGCTTGCACATTTGTGGCAGACCTTGTTCTTTTTCACTCTGAAGGTCAAGCAGGGGGCAATTTATTCCATTTTGTTGTTGATAAAACTGAGGCTCAGGGAACTGAAACTGCCCCCAAGTAATCTAAGGCAAGTGGCCATTTAGTCCCAAGAAGATTATACCACCCAATTCTGCTCAAGTTAGTCCTTCACTCCCTCTGGGAGGGTGTGTAGATCTCCCAACTGCTCAGTACACTGGCATCACAGGCCTGCTTTCTTGCCTGTGTGGGCATTTCTACCAGTAGTTGTTACCTCTCAGTCTGTATACTGAAGGTTGGACACTTTCTTTGATAAAACTGGGGCATTTTACTGGGCTCCTTCCATTAACCAACTACTGTGTTAGAGGTCTATCCTTGCAGGATAAATAACATTAAAACGTTAATACTTGATATTTATTGAGTGCTTTACATGTGCCAGGGGTTATTTAAGTACTTTATGTATATGGTTTCACTTAAACCTCAAGTTACACAATGAGCTAGGCCCCATAATTGTTTCATTTTACAGATGAGAAAACTAAGGCACAGTGGGTCTAAGTAGGTCACACAAAGGTCTCAAAGCTAAGAAGTAGAGTTAGGATTCAAATCCAGACAGTGTTACTTTAGAACTTGGGCCCTTGATATATTCTCAGAGTTATCCTTCAACAATTAGAAGGTAGACAGGGAAGGGACAGAGGGATGCAAAGTGTGGAGTGACAACTACAGAGCTGAAGCCTGATTAGGGTGTTTCACTGGGGGCCCAGATGTCTGAGCAGCCTGGAGCAGAATCTAAGAACTGGGCCAGAAAATGATGGATGGTAATGTCTGGAGGAGGGAGATAAAAGAAAAATTGTTTTTTTTTCAAGTCTTGGCTTAGAGAAATCAACTCATATACAAAAAAAAAAAAAAAAAGAAAAAGAAAAGAAAAAGAAAAAGAAAAAGAATAATCATCATGGGCAAATGAGTTGTTCATCTATGTACATAATTCATCACTTTGTTTTCGCTTTGGCCAGAGTAGAACTTAGTATTTAATTACAACAATGCCCAAATTTTCTTCGGTGGGTCCTTCCAAGAAAGAAAGCCCAAGGTTTCTTCTCTAACAAGGCCTCTTGGCCCTCTTAAATGGTTCTTAAAATGTTATAATTATTTAATTGTCATACTCTAAGTTGTCTTTCCCATGATATCCTATATTTGGAAGTGAATGAAACATAAATGATGAGTTTGTCCATATATACTATTTTGTACACACACAAACACACACACATTCTCTCAATGCATGTAAAAAAAGACTTGAAAAGGAGTAAAGCTTGAACTATGCAATCTTTTCTACAATCTGATTTACAAATATATTCTAAGAAAGAAAAAGAGTACATATGGAGTCCATATGAGCAGGCCAATGGTATCTTGAGAGAAATGTAGGGATTAACCTCCCATCATTCATGCTCCAAAACATTTCCAAAAGATCTATGCATGTAGTTTATCTTCAAAGACCTTATTGCAAAAGTTCAGGAATAGGAGCAGGAGTGGGAAGCTGCTTATGTAGGAGAGAAAAAAATAGAGACCAGGAAGGCTTTTCCCCACTCCTTCAAAGAGAATGGTCCTGTGATTCTGTGAAAAAGTAACCACAGAAATGAGACCATGGTCTGCCTACTTTTAAGAGAGATTTCTATATGGCAAGATGTAATAAGAGAAGACTAGATTGTTTTGCAATTATCATCCAGGTCACTAAACTGCTTAGTTGCTGTTCCACAGTAACTAACTGTCATTAAAAATTGAATACATTCTGGGAAAGAATTCTCACTACAGGAATCTTTAAGAATACTGAAAGAACATACAAGCAGTATTGGTTTCCTTTTTTCCTTGAAATGGTTAATAATAGACACTGATTTTTAGCTTCCTAATGCCTTTTAGTATACCATATAAATTAATTATTAAAGAATGTGCTTTTTTCACATCTCTATTCAAACCCAATCAAGAAATAAGGGAAGAAAAAATAAGTCTGTACTACATGGGAAAAAATAATCTCCAGTTAACAGCTCTGCCAGACTACCCTTCCACAATGCACACATCTCCAAGGATAGGGTCAGACACAGGCTTGTGATGTATCAAAATTATAAATAATTATAGCAATGAATTCATTTAATCAATCAATTTCACCAGTGGTGTGCTGGGGTGGACAGGGCATAAAACTCCACACAGCTATCAATTGCTCCGATTACAGCTGGCTGTCAGCCAGAATTCCCCTGATCCATGTTAGTTAAATGCACATTAATCTGAATTTGGCAGTGTAATCAAGGACCTAACTGAACTGTGAAATTGAATTCTGCAGTAGAACATCATTTGACCATTTTATGTCAAGGTTGGAAAAAAAAGGCGTAGTGGGGGGAGGGAGAGAGGAGAAAGAAAAGGAATAAAATCCTGCTGCAGCATCTCTTTGTCACGCTGGCCTTCTATGCTGGTGAGACGGAGGCCATGGCTGGCTCGTGCTGGACTGTGTGTGTGTGTATAACTTTGTGTCCACAGGATGGGGATTGTGGAATGATCCATGAAGGGTGGAGCATCTCCCTTTCTACTTTCTGTAGTTACAGGGGCTGGGAAGCAGCTGGTTCCAGCGCTTATGTGTGATGCTCCAATACACCTTTTCAGGGTACAACAGAGCAAAGAGACTGCTCATTTCCAAAATAAAAAAGCCAGACTGGCTGCTACTTGCTCCACATAAATCAAATGCGAGATAAAAGTGAATCATAGACCTCTATATCTGAACAGGGGAAGGACATCTTAAATTGCCCTTACCTGACTCAAAGGGAAATGTAACAGAACTAACCTTGGCTTTGGGAAAGGCTGCTTTTAAAAATTCTGGAGAGAATCAGTAACTGGCTTTCTCTGGAGGGACATTTCAGAGCCTGATAATGAGGGGAGGGGGGTTCATTAAATCCTGTGGCTTATGTGTATGTTTATTCTCATGTGTCCTTCTGGTTCTGGTCTGCAATTCCAATTCTCCCAACCATGGGCAAGGAGAGTGCTGATGGGGGCTACTCCCTGCTTGCTTAGGTCGGGGTAGACACCTTGGCCTGTGGCCAATGGCCTCACTCGTCTCCATTCTTGAGTTTCCAGTCTCTGCTACTCCCCTGAGATGGTGGCTGCTGTCCTGACAGCTCCAGTCTGTTGGCCTTTCAAATTGCAGGGTGTTAGAAAATTGTTCCTTCTCCAATTGCACTGTTATAAAACAGTAACTGCTGTCCCTGCTTGAGGCACAACTGTGGCATGTGCCCATTCGTGGTCAGTTTCCTCCCAATTACTTATTTTCACTTACAAAATGGAGTGACCCTATTTCATAGCCTATTTTAGTCACCCTGGCCAAATGACAAAAGGACATGCACACAATTTGAGCTGATATTCCATTTTGGTAAAAGAGATAAACATGAATTATCACTGTGAATGAGTTGTGGTCATGAGCAGGCTCCAGGGGAACCTAAAGTATCAAGGTTTCTCCTTAGGGTCCTGATGCAGGGTGCTTGAGAACTAGGTTACGTTCTGGTTAGTCAGAAGCTTGCTGGATTTCCAAACTGCATGTAGCAGAAAGCCACTCGCCATATTTAGTGTTTTTGCAAGCCAGTCTCCTGCACCATGACTGAATTCCTACTTGGGCATGTAGGAATTTACATCTTGTGACATGAAGTTGGAAGAGTTCTGTACTTTCCTGCTTTACAAAATATACGGAAAGTGCACACAGACAGAATTTTGACAAGAGGCTCTCTACAATAGGCAAACCCTAGTAATTTGAAGAAATGAATAAATCTGTGATCAGTAGGCTCAATCATATGAGTATTTCAGGCTTTCCTCCACCTCTGACTCAGTTTATACAATTAACTCTCCATGGTTGCTGCTCCAAACTAAGAATGCACCCCCTTTCAAGAGCAGATTACTCTGATTTGAGATCTGCCACTGCCAACAAGCGACAAGCGAGAGCCTCAGGGAATGACTGGTTCACAGCTGCAGAATATGATTCAGAAGTGTCAGGGGCCAGGTTAGATTTATTTTGTTTTTAATTTGGTAATGGGAACACTCACTTATAATGGCCAAAATACAATTAACTGTGAGCCACAAGAACATTCATGGGAAGATGAGTCTATTCATATGCAAAAGACACCTAAAGTTTCCATTGGAAGGAACAGATGTTAGAGATATTGCTCTGAATCACCTCTTTGGATGTTTTATGAGCCTAATGAACATCCTATAGGAGCCTATATATAAAGAATAAAATTCAAAGGCAATAATACTCATTGTTACATTAAGCTATTAAGCATTTCCTCTCTCTTGCAACCGCTCTCCTTCCTTACTCCTCCCTTGGATTTTTGATGCAACCCATCAGATTTTGCAGCACTGGTATTTCATTACCCATCAGGCCGCTACAGAACCTCTGAATGATGTTGTGCTGGGATCCTTAGTACATAAGGAGCTGCAGTTTAGTGGCACAGAGTTGGCTGGAATCTTGGCTGAATCTGGGCCTGGCAAGGGCATTAAATTATTGATGCAGGAAGACTGATCATACTGGTTCAACTGCTTTTTCCTTCCAGCGAAAGCAAAGTGATAGCTGAACAATGAAAAATCATCACACTGGTGACCCAACAAAGGTCTGGGGAACAGTGCTACTGTTTTTCTTGCATCTTCTGTCTTCACTCAGAACTCCTTAATATGCCATCTGTTTAGGGCTGCAGCACTGGTCACTTTGCTGCCCTATGCAGAGGAGATGAAGAATGACTATATGCCTATGTTATGATGGTTCTTGCTTAAATGCTGCTAAAACTTTTCTCACTTAGCATCTAGCTTCCAGGGGAGTCTTAGAATTTCATGTTTCTTCTAGACAGCAGAGCAAGCACTGAGGTGGTGGCACTGGTATCCTAAAGCCAGCTCAGCCACTAAGGCTTTGCAAGGCCTTGAGAAAGTCACACAGCCAGTGTGACCTTCTGTGACCCGCATCTCTAAAGTGAGGACAATAGTACTTACTAGGTGGCATAGAGTTGGCTGTGAGTGCAAAGTCAGAACTTGTTCTTATTCTTTGAAAATAAGTAAAAGATTATGCAGACAGAATGTTTCTTTAGTTGGTGTTAACAGATATCAGTGACATGTTTTCCAACCAGAAATATTCCTTGGAATAAGGGTTAACAACTGAGTGCCTGAGATGCCCTACCTCTTTTATATTTACTAACCTTTTACTTCTCAAGACAAGTGGGTATTGAAACAAGTGAAGGAACTGAGGCACAGACAAGATGATACAGATAGTAAGTGCTTGAATTTTGTGATCTGATTCTAGAACTTGTGCTATTAATTGCCTTCTGTAATGCTTCAGAAAATCTGGACAGTCTCTTATACAATTGAGTGATATCATCACGCAAGGTAGAGTGAGGGCATATAAGAGTCTCAGGGATCTCTACTCTTAATGCTTTCTTTGCATCCCATGGTCTTAGCTTTTACCCACAAACCACAGCCTGGGTGTAAGAAAACTCTCAGAAGATTCTGTGATACCAAGAACAGGCAGAATAAAGTGCATTCCACTTGCGAATCATCACCCATTCTTCACCAGCAAGGTGAGGGCTCCCTGCAGTGTGTGCATCTGGGCCCTAACTCCTCAGATGTATCTTATTGCTCCTCATTTTTCCCTGTAGAAATGGGAATGTTCTGGAATATATAGACTTTGGAGTCAGACAAAATGAATTTTGAATCCTGGTTCAACTGTTCATATCCTTGGGGAGACCATAAAGATTTAGTGTCTGAGTCTCAGCTTCTTGACAATAAAAGGCAGATGATCTAGAATTCTTCTAGAGTTGTTGTGGACTAAATTGGGTAATGTCTGCAAAATTGCTTAGCACAGTGCTGGCACAGAGTAACCTATAGCATCATATCAAACCCTCATTCATCCACATGCTACATGCATAGACTAATGTGTATATAGACTATATGTGTTAACCATTAGGCTGTTGTAATTATTATTAACTTATTTAATCCTCATACAACATGAGGAAGCAGGGATGGCCTTTATCCACATTTTATAAAGCGATAGAACAGTTTATACACCCAGTTATATGGCAATATCAGGACTCAGGCCCTGGGAATTTATCTCCAGAACGTAAGCCTTAACTGCAAAAAAGTACTTGAGAAATCGTAGCTATAGAAGAGTGCTTCTCCACTGGGCTGCTATTACTCCTCATGCCCCATGCAACATTTGGCAGTGACTGGAGGTATTTTGGTTGTTACAAGTGAGGGAGGGGTGCTACCAGCATTTAGTGAGCAGAGGCCAGGTAGGCTGCTAAACATCCTACAGTGTACACAACAACCTCCCATAACAAAGAATTATCAGGCCCAAAATGTCAATAGTGTCAAGGTTGAGAACTCCTGCAACGGAGTGACAGCATGATGCAATCCAAGGGAACTTCATTGCTGTAGGTGTTAAAAGGAGCTTGTAGAGAGCCAGGTTAAGGCTTGGCGTCCTCAGAAACTGCTCTTGTGCCATTGGGGGTGTATCCAATGTATGGTGAAGGGCGGAGCCCAGAGAGCTGGGTGACACCTCTGCTCTGAGTTGACTGACCTGGCTGTTGCTGAGCCTATCAAAGCCGCAGTTTCCTCATCTGGACAAAGGGTCCAAAATATACTGCTTCACAGGGCTTGAGGCATAGGCAAGGCAACACATGTATCTGGCACATTGTGAGTGCTGAGTGAACTGGAAGAGATGTGATTTCATTGGGGGCTTCTCAGGGGTTGGGGCCAAAGCAAGGAAAAGATGTCTTGAGCCAGATAAGACACTCTAGCCGGCAGCTGCCTGGTACCTGGAGAGCATCAGAATGAGCAAAACCAAATGCACAGTGACAATATCTCCAGCCGTTTTCCTTCCGTGAGACAGACTTGTCTGCAGGAAATGATGGAAAGTGTTCTCTCTCCACATCTGGCTGTTTTGATAGTTTTGTGCCATGAATGGTGCTATATGGATCTTGTTTGGCTTTATTTCTACCTCCCCACCCCCCCTCCCGAAACAGTTTCATCTGGGCAAGCCTCAGCAAAAAAAAAATTTTAAGTAGGGAGACGAATGCCAATATTCACAGATTTCATAATATCCTTGATTCCTGTCAATGCCAACGGGAAAATTAGGTGGTTAGATAACATAGGAGGAGTATTTTTTTACTGTGAGTTAACATCAGCATTTGTTTTCTTTAGGCCAAAAATGTAAAACTGATGTCAAATACACACACACTATACATATACACACACACACACACACACACACACACACACACACACTCTTCATCTCTGCTCTATCTGGAGACCTACACAAGATACATGCTTTCTATTATTATTAGAAATGTGAACATTACCCACCAGCCTCTAGGATTTTCCTTGAAGCAAAGCCAAATTATCTGAGTCGTGATTTCTATTTCTTCCCTCAGCAAGAAATCCAAATGTGGTTGGTAGATATTTAAAAGTATAGTTCTAAAGACACAGGCACCTAAGTCTTTTTGGAAAGATGTTATATTTTTAATCAAGTATACATTTTAATTACTAACAAGCCTCCCACTTCCTACCCTCCCACAAAATCTGCTCGTGAATTTTTCATGGATCTCCTGTGAAATGTGGAGCAGCAGCTTGCTCCTTTGGAGTTCTGATTATACAGGCTGAAAAACTCTTGATAGAACCGTTATATATTTTTCTCTGAGCCACAACAGTTTCTGCAATGTCTCTAGGTCTGATAAAACCAGATTTCAGGGCAGATCTGCTTCGCCTTATATTCTGAAGTCTGCAGGAAAAGGAAGTTGGCATAAGCAAATTATCTACCCCCTTCCTCACTCCATCCCTCCTACACCCTCTCTCAATCTTCTTCCTATTCTTCCATTTAGCATAAAGTTCTGGTGGCCATTGTTCAATGGTCTCATGTGTTTCACCTACAAATGCAACTGTGAAATAACATATGCCCATATAATAGTAAAAATACTGAATTTAGAAGAAAGACCAGAATTGTTAACTTTGTTTTGTAACCAACTAACTATGAAACCTTAAGTGTGCCACCTGACTTTCTGGACAACAGTTTCCCTTCTGTGAAATGAGCAAGCAGGCAGTGCTGGTGGTTATGTTAAATCCTAAAATGCATGTAGGTATTAAGCTAATAGGAAAAATAAATGAAGTGGGCTGGGCAGGTAACGGTCAACCTTTACCTCTAGCTGTTTCCATTGTTATGTGAAAATGTGGGCCCAGAGATACCAGATTGTCCCCTACCCCCCTACCTCCCTTTTTTTTAAAGAGAAATCTGAAACTCAGAAGTGGAGACTTCTAAGTGAAATATCTTGATTTTTCAGATTTGGAAATGACTCCTGGGTGGGCTAAACATGTCAATGTGCTAAATATGGCTCCATGGCTGAAAGGTTACAATTTCTGGACAAAATCTTCTCTATGATCATGACCTAAAACAGCTCCTTAACACAAGTGTTTAAATATAACACACACATACAAATCATGACCCTGAATAGCCAAAGGAATCCTGAGAAAAAAAAACAAAGCCAGGTGTATCACATTTCTTGATTTAAAACTATATCACAAAGCTATAGTAATCAAAACAGTATAGTATTGCCATAAAAACTGGCATATATATATCAGTGAAAAAGAATAGGGAGCCCAGAAATAAACCTATGCATACATGGCCAATTAATTTTTGACAAAGGAGCCAAGACTACACAATGGGGAAAGGACAGTCTTTTCAAAAAATAGTGCTGAGAAAACAGGATAGCCATGTACAAATGCATGAAACTGGATCCTTATAACAGAGAAATCAACTCAAAATGGATTAAAGATTATTACTTGAATGTAAGACCTGAAACCACAAAGCTCCTAGAAGGAAACATAAGGAATAAGCTTTTCAACATCAGTCTTGGCAATAATTTCTGAATTAAGCAGCAAAAGCAAAGACAACAAAAGCAAAATGAACACGTGGGACTAAATTAAACTAAAAAGCTTCTTCTCAGCAACAGAAACCTTCAACAAAATGAAGAGGCAACTTATGGAATGGGAGAAAGTATTTACAAACCACACATCTAATGAGTTAATATCCAAAATATATAAGAACTCAATTATATAGCAAACTCCCCACAAAAACCCAAATAACCCAATTAAAAGTGAGCAAAGGACCTGAATAGACATTTTTTCTAAAGACATATAAATGGCCAACAGGTACATAAATGGTGTTCAACATCACTAATCTTTAGGAAAATATAAATCGAAATCATAATGAGATATTGCCTTATATTTGCCAGGATGGCTATTATCAAATAGACAAGAGATAACAAATGCTGGCAAGCTGTGGGGAAAAAAGAACATTTGTATACTGTTGGTGGGAATGTAAACTGGTACAGCTATTGTAGTAAACAGTATGGAGGTTTTTCAAGAAATTAAAAATAGCAGATGTGAAGAAAAAGAAACCCTCATACTCTGCTGGTGGGACTGCAAATTGGTACAACCACTATGGAAAACAGTGTAGAGGTTCCTCAAAAAACTAAGAATTGATTTACCATATGATCCAGCAATCCCTCTACTGGATATTTACCTCAAAGATTTGAAAACTCATATCCAAAAAGATATTTGCACATCAATGTTCATAGCAGCAGTATTCACAGTGGTCAGGACATGAAAGCAACCAAAGTGTCCTATGATAGATGATTAGCTAAAGAAGCTGTGGTACATATATACAATGGAATATTACTCAACCATAAGAAGAGATGAAATACTGCCATTTGCAACAATATGGATGGACCTTATGATAATCATGCTAAGCGATATAAGACAAAGTTGAAAACCACATATCACTTCTATGTGGGATATAAACCTAAAAGCAACAAATGAATAGGACAAACAAACAGAGACTCATGGATATGGACAATAGACTAGTGGTTACCAGAGGATAGTGGTGAGGGGGAAGGGGGTGAGGCAGATGGGGTAAAAGGGGTGAAATATGTGGTGACAGAAAGAAATCTAACTATGGGCAGTGAACACAATGCAATATATATATGTCTTACTGTTGAATTGTACACCTGAACCACTGGATCTTGTTAACCAATGTCACTATAAAATTACACACACACACACACACACACACACACACACTATATATATATATATATATATATATATATATATATATACATATATACACACATATATACACACTATATTTATATACATATATACACGTATGTGTATAAATATACATGTGTGTACATATACATACATATATACATATATATAAAAATAAAAATAAATAAAAATACAACTTCCATCTTACCTATTACCTGGAAGAGATATCTATGCTCCCATGCCCACTGTACTATTATTAACAATAGTCAAGGTATGGGAAGAATCTATCTGTCTGTCAACAGATGAATGGATCAAGAAAATGTGGATCAAGAAAATATATATACAATGACATATATTTCAGCCTTAAAAGAGAAGGAAATCCTGCCATTTGCAACAACATGGAAGAAACTGGAGGGCATTACGCTAAGTGAAATAAGACAGAAAAAGACAAATACTGTTTGGTATCACGTGTGTAATCTATTTTTTTTTAATTTTTAACATTTTTCATTAGTTTCAGGTATACAGTACAATGGTTAGCCATTTGTATAATTTATGAAGTGATCCCCCAATCACTCTAGCACCCATTGGGCTCTACTCACAGCCATACAATACTATTTACTATATTCCATTTGCTGTACTCTATATGACTATTTTGTAATAGTAATTTGTACTTCTTTATCCTTTCACCTTTTTCACCCATCCCTCTTACTTCCCTCCCTTCTGGCCATCACCAGATTGTCCTTTGTATCTGTGAGCCTGCTTTTGTTTAGTTTATTCCTTTTGTTCCTTAAATTTCACATATAAGTGAGACCATTATGGTATTTATCTTTCTCTAACTTATTTCACTCAGAATAATAACCTCTAAGTCCATCCATGTTGTTGCAAATGGTAGAATTTCACTTTTTATGGCTGAGTAATATTCCATTGTGTGGTGTGTGTGTGTGTGTGTGTGTGTGTGTGTGTGTGTGTGTGTGTATGGAACCATAACTTCTTTATTATGTGAAATTTTTTTTCAAAAGTAGAACTCATAGAAACAGAGAGCAGAAAAGTGGTTGGCAGGAACTTGTGGGGAAAAAGGGAGAAGTTTGTAGAGGGTACAAACTTTCAGTTATAGGATGCATAAGGGCTGAGGATCTAATGTATAACATAGTGACTACATTTGATAAACTGTATAGTATAACTGAAATCTACTGAGAATTTTAAATATTCTCATTAAAAAAATGTTATATGTGAGGTGATGATGTCTTATTAACTCAGAGGAGAATCCTTTCACAATCTTTATACATATTTCAAGTCTATTTTAAATATTTTACAATTTTGTCAATTATACCTTTATAAAGCTGAAAAGAATCACATTTTTTTATTGATAAACACTGATGTTCAAAGACCTGAGGATATAACTAGATTCAGGTACGAATGTGTTAATTCCTTTATTTCACTCTAGAACTAGGAAGGACTTCCCTCAAGCAGGTGATATGCACAGGAAACAGAACTATCTCATGCATCATGATACATGATACATGCATATGGCTTCACACAGCTTTTGTCTGTTAGCCAATTAGATCTCTTTCCAACAACTACCCGGGTAAGAACAAAGGAAGTAAAGGCAATCAGGATACCCTGGCTGTGGGAGTACAAATAAATAATGTAATGAAATGAAAATCACTTCAATATTTAAGTTTTAACTGGAGGTATATATCTCAGGTCTTTATTTCTTCAAAATTTATTTTTAATTTTATATATTGGGAACTAATGTGACAGCTTGTGTGTGTGTGTGTTTTAAGCATGGCTCAAGAGTCATTCCCAGTATGTCCCTAAAAGACTTCTCTTCTACATCTTGGATTGGCTTTATGAGAAATAATGAGCAAAAGAAAAATACTGACTATTTACAATTAATAAAGCAGATGAATACAGGCAGGCTTGCCTTCCAGAGTTTGCTGTGCAGCCCATCAAGCTATTGAAGAGAGAGCATTTGGTACAAAAGTACATGATCACGCTACTAGAAGTCATGTCCCTCTCACCTGGTTTGAGACTGCTATATAATCCACAGCTCCTTACGAAATGCTCCCGATTTCACTTTGCTATACAGGTGAGGTAGCAAAAACATTTCTAAGATACCATAGGAAAATAAACCACTTGCACACTATCCAAGGTATTTTGCAAAGTCTGTGCTTTTAGTTTCAGTAATTTCTTTAATAGTGGTCCCCAAACTTTGGGGTTTGTAGAAGAAACCAAATTTTAAAGCAAATTTGCAGCAGCAAGCATTAAAAAATGTTTTACCAAGAGAGGAGCTACAACAAAACAAAATAAAGAGCACATTGAAAAAGGTCTAGCAACCAACTTCTACCATTTTAAAATTTCATATATTTCAACACCAAAATAGTAGAAAGAACATACTCTCAAAATGAAGGACAATCCCTTGAGTTGAATAAAATTAATTTTATTAAAAACTTACCATATTATCCTGATTTTTTTCCTTTCAGCAGATCCAAGTAAACTTTGCCAGAATGCAGGAACCATTGTATTATTCCGTCTGATGGTCTACAACCATACACTCCATAACAGAGAACTTAGAACAATATGAGCACATTATAGTTATCATCAATATATCAAACTATCTTTCAAATAAAGTATTTTGCCTTTTAAGCAGAAACCCTTAGGAGATCCCCAAAGACTTTGATTTTAATGAATTAGTGTGTCTTGCCCTAAATTCTCTGCCCCTGGGGCTCATGGATGGAAATCGGATAAAATTCCGATATGGATTTTCACTTAAAAGGCAAACCAGCACTTTAGACTCTGACTGTATAAGTAAGTTACGCTAGCACCACCCTCATGGAGGGTCCTGCTCACAGGAGGAAAGAAGGTAGTGAATGTTACCTTTGGAATGCACATTGTGGGCTCGGACAAGCGAGGGTAGGTGTAGGAGTTGTATGAGTGTCCCTGGGGGTGAGTTTTAAATGCACTTGCTCCAAAGGGCATCATCGGTTCCTGGAGCCCCGAGCCTGACCTGGACCTCTGCCGCATGGTAGGCTGGGGGCTCGTCTGATTCAGGTATGATGACTTTGGCCTCCTGTCATAGTCATCCAGGCTGGGGCCCCATTCACTTTCGCTGTATGCCAGGCTCTCCTTAGAGCACCCGCGGGTCCCTGCAGTTCTAGAAGGCATAAATTGGAATGAGTAATCTAGCGGGGAGCTGCTGGAAGCCCTCTGGTATGCCCACTTGAAGTCACTGTATTCACTTGGTTTGCTCAGTGAGTCTAAGTGTGTGTGATAATCGACGGGAAATCTGGCAATATCGGATTGCAAAGGCTTCATCTCAGAATAGTAGGTTTCCCCGTGTTTCGTTTTCATAACGTGCCCATTTTGCTTGACTGCATGGCTGCTTTTATAAAACGGATCCAAATCATCTCCATAGAGGCTCTTTTCTCGGTACTTTTCAGTTGTGTAGTCAGCAGTGGTATCGGATTCGCTTGAATACTGTGAGAAGGTGATGAAGCCATTTTCTTCCCGGTGGCCTTGACCATGGCAAGAGGCTCCCTGGTCCGGACTGGGCGGGCTTTCTTTCCTCAGGGAGTTGGAGCGAGTCACAGAGATGTTGTCAAAATCTTCTAGGAGGCCGTTGATGGAGGTTTCCTTGCAGGGTTTGTTTCCTCTAACGATTGTCTAGGAATAATAAAGGGAATACTGTTTAAAGAAAACTTTTCAGGCTTTCAAAATGATGGAGGTATCATACCTACTCCAACCAATTTAAACCAAAGGGAAAACAGACCCCAGAACATTTCATAAAATATGATTTAAAAACACTGTTGATTGACTTCAGTGGTGAAATAAATCAAATATTAAACAATAATCTCACACTGCAGTTTTTTCCTTAACTATCTCAATAGAGAGATCAATTAAACAGCAAAAAGCCATTTAGAAGAATATACAGACTATCATTATCTTATTTATCAGTTCACGAGAAATCCCTACCTTTGTTCCTCCACGTAAATAATAAACCCTAACCTTCTAACCATAAGCTATTGGTTATAATTGTAACAGTCTATAACTGTTTGATTATAAAGAGCATATTTATTAAATTTTTTTACATTCATAATCCATATTATTTGCAAAACCAGTAAGCATTCTTCCTTGAATATTAATATACCCTTCAGATTTTATGAAAGAGGAAAAAAACCTTCTGAACTGTAAATAGCGAGTAGCATGAAGATTACTTGTGTGATGTAATTTGTGATCAAATGTGATGTTTTTATCAGGTATATAATGGTAATACTTGTTATATACACACTTGTGTTGTATCATCATTGTTGAATTTTGGGTGGCTTAGTGATGATGTGGCTGTACCTGTATCCTGGTGATAAATTGCAAAGCCCAAATGTTTCCTCTAATGAATCTAAATAACACCGGAATGCCAGGAACAGAAAGAAATTGCAAACCACTTATAAAGCCAGTCAGCTGCAACTTGACAATGACAAAATTTACAGCAAAATATAATGGGGGTAGATCAAAGAACAAAGTGTTGTGACTTCAGACTTCTAGGATTTTAAGAGAAAAGTATCACTAAGCAAGTAGCAAGGAGTTCAAAGTCATCTCACTTAGTATGACACAAAGAAAATTTCAAACTGGAAAAGTCAAAGTCATCCTAGACCATGTTTTTCTAGATCAGGTCTCTCAAATTATTCATGGTGAAAGACAAGGTTTTAACTCCTCCTCCCCTGAAGTCCTAGACTAATACTTTTGGTCTCTACCTTTTTTTAAAAAATAATTTTTAAATTTTGAAATATAAGGGACCCTCAAACGACGATGTGGGGGTTTGGGACACTGACCCCTTCTGCAGTCAAAAATCCACGTAGAACTTTCAACTCTCCCAAAAGTTAACTATTAATAGCTGACTGTTGACCTGAAGTCTTACTAATAACATAAACAGTTGATTAACATATTTTGCATGTTATATGTATTATATACTATATTCTTATAATAAAGTAAGCTAGAAAAAATGTTATTAAGAAAATCATAAGAAAAAGATTTTTTAGTACTGTACATATTTATTGAAAAAATATGAATATCAATGGACCTACACAGTTCAAAACTATTTAAAACAGTTGTCTGAGTCAACTGTAGTACCAGATTAACAGAGAAGTTGCAAAGAGAATAGAGTTCTTATATATCCCTCACCCACTTCCCCCATTGTTAACATCTTGCATTACTATTATCTAAACTCCATAATTGATGCAGATTTCACTAGTTTTTCCCTAGTGTTCCAGGGTCCCATCCAGTGTACCTCATTACATTTATTTATCATGTCTTCTCCAGTCTGTGACAGTTTCTGTTTCTCAGACCTTTTGTTTTTAATGACCTTGACAGTTTTAATGAGTACTGGTTAGGTATTTTGCAGACTGCCCCTCAACTGGGGGTGTCTGATGTTTTTCTCATGGTTAAACTGGGGTTATTGGTTTAGAGGAGGAAGACCACAATATGCCAATTTCAGCACATCATGTCAGTGTATATAGATAGTATCAATATGACTTATCACTGATGATGTTGACCTTGATCACCTGGCTGAGGTAATATCTACTATGTTTCCACATTGTAAAGTTGTACTACGCACTCCCCCTTTCCATATTTTACTCGTTGGAAGTCATACACTAAGTACAACCCATATTCAAGCCCTATTTCTTTGAGAGAAAGTATCTATGAAAAATATTTAAAATTCTTCTGCACAGGAAACCTGTCTATTAGCCCAATTTATTTATTTATTCCATCATTTATTTGTACCAGTATGGATATTCGTCTTATACTTCGGGTTTTAATCTAGTACAATATTACTTGTTTTGTTGTTCAAATTATTCCAGGTTTGGTTATTAAGAGTTCTTTCAGGCTAGCTTCTGTGTCCCTTTGACAAGCCCTCATCCTTTTATTTTTTGAGTCCTTTCTTATTTTCTAGCATTATAAGATGCTCCAGGCTCCTCTGTATTTTCCTTGCTCTTACCCTAAAATCAACCATTTCTTCAAGGTGCCCTGGTTCCTTTTATTGGTAATATTAGAAACTAGTATTAGGGTGCTGGATGTGCTCATTGCTAATGAGGTGTCATTGCTTCCAGGTCCTCTCATGAACAGAGCTAGAAAATGTATGTACATATACTTACCAATGTATAAACACATCTGTAGTTATATTTATCCATCTGTATCTATATTAAGCTAACCATGCATTCATACTGTTGTCTCTGAATTTCATCTAGTATCACACGGTTCATTCTAGCTTTCCCCTTATTTATCTGTAACCTCTTTCTGTGACAGTGAAAAACCTGGATCTCACCATCTATTATTTATTTACTTATTCAATCCCAGTACAGCAGTTTTAGAATATTAACCCATACCACATGAGAAACAGCTCTGTCAACTAGAGTCTGGTGTTTATGCACAGTTCTTAGTTTTACAGTTTCCAGTCAAAGCATTGCTCTCCAAAGGTACTGAGGTTAGCATCTTTTTTCCCATTCTCCCACCTTTAATGAGGTTATGTTGGATAAGTTATAGTGAGACTCTTTAGTCACAGTCTGCATTCTATCCTGGGATCCTCTGATCTCCTGATTGACTTTAAAAAATTGCATACATTAGTATGCTCTTTGTGCTGGAAAGTTCTATGGGTATTGACAAATACAAAGCATCATGTATTCACCATTACAGTGCCATGCAGATTAGTCTCCTCAAACCCCAAGTTTCTTGAGCTCCTTCTAGTCGGACACTACTTCCTCCCCAAACCCTTGGTACCACTCATCTATTTTCTCTCCTTACTATTTTGCCTTTTCCAGAATGAAATCACAGTCCAGAGACTTTTGGTCTGGCTTCTTACACTTAGCATAATGTTTTTAAGGTTCATCCAGGTTGTTCTGTGAATTAATAGCCTATTTTTTCTGATTCCGTTTTATCCATTGAATAGTGTTCCATTGCATGAAATCTGTGTGTAGAAGTATAAATTGACTGATTGTCAAAGTCAGTGATGTTCTCTTGGAGCATCCCCCAGAGAAAGAATCGTATTTCATATTTCATATATATATATATATATATATATATATATATATATATATATATATATATAGACACACACACACACACACACACACACACCACGCGCGCACGTGTGTGTACATACTTGGACCTTTTCTCAGAACAACAACGTCTATGCCCACTTAACAGATGAACTTGGGGAAAAAAAATACCTGTGGACAGGGAAGGGTTAGCAGCCCAGAAAAAGAAAAGGATAAAATGGACATCTGCTAATGTATCAAATATGAATGCTAATAACTCACCCTCAAAAATATCACATCTATTTGAGCAGCTTTGTATTGAATTTCAAGTATATTTTACCTGTTTACAACTTCTCTATTTGCTCAGGGTGCTCTTCATATCCTCTTAGACATAAGCACTGTGACTTTATGTGGATTTAAATACTTGGTTTCCTCTTCAATATTGTTTGCAGGAATTATGAAGACAATAGCTTCAGTTAGCTTATATCACAGTATACCAATTAAATCTTTTTAGCCAGCATTCCAGATAGAAATTACTGTCTTCATATACCTGCTTTCTCTTTGTTCAATAGGCAGAGTATTAAAAAAAAATGTTATAAGAAATTCATGGTCCCCCAAAAAGCAACTTTCTGGTATTTTTAATTTCAGGCATCTAGGTTGACTACATGAATAATGACTGTAAGATATGCCAAGGTCTTCAAGTAACTTGTGAATTACTGGATCTACTTGGATAATCCTTTAGGAAAAATATTATCCAGACTTTCTCTGAACTTGACAAAGAAGAGCTAACTATGTTAGAATTTTTCATATTCGATGTTATTTTGGGGTCTATATCCCAGAAAAAAATTATTTCTCTAAGTTCTATTTTAAACAATATTTCAATTCATCTTTCCTGTTTGCCTCCACGTTTCCCATCTTTGAATACATACAGTGTTCAGCTCTGGGACCACAAAATCATTTCCGGTATCTTAATGTTAGAAGGAATCTAGAGATCATCTATTTCACCTCCTCCTTTTACTAAGCAAAACTGAAACTCAGAGTTGACTCTGCCAACTGATATGTAACATACCTGGGACTGAAACCCAAGTCCTTTTTCTCCCAGTCTAACTCTCTTTCTAAGGTATTCTTCAGACTCTTTTGAGATAAACAAAATAGCACCAGTTGGCAACACAAAGGCTTGGAGTGTGACATCAAAAGTAGGTCACCGAAGAGACTATTTCTACCCTTAGCAATGAGTTGAATTTACAGATTATAGGTAATTTTGGTTTTGGTCTCGATTTTGGCCATACTTGTTACGTGATTTAGTTTTATTTTTTTTCTTACCTATTCTCCAATTTGTAAAATGGGTAATTTCACTTGATAGTTAGTGAACACTCCCACTCCCCAGGAATTGTAGAAGCTAATGGGGAGAGAAATTACAAAGCATTTTTTAAAATATTCTAATGCCCTCAATAAACCCAATGCCTTCAGGTAGACATAAATGAATAAATATGAAATGAATTAAGAACATTTAAATATAACTCATCAATAAAAGCAAATTAAAATATGAAGATTATAAAGAAAAGATCAGAGAAGAACAAACTAAAAATCTTAGGAAGTTTTCAGGAAGAAGAGAATTATGAGCTAGGTCCAGGAGGAAACAATAGAAGTAATTAGATAAATTACTAAAAAAAGAGGTAATTACCAGCTCATCACTCACTAAATGATTGAGATGAGAAAAGAGTTGATCATAATATGTTAAGATGTCACCATCTTTGGGGCTATGATGGTAATTGTGATTGCAGAAGAAAGGGTACCTTGCTCATATTAAATTAGCATCTCAATCATTTACTTGTCCTTTGGAATTTATATCCAGAAAACCTGTTAGTTTATCTTCAGCAAATTAATAAATGGCCATGATGAGGGCTGGATTATTAGTCTTAGAAATTCACTACAAGGACACAGGTACTGTGAAGGAAAAAAAATATCCTTCCCCTGTGTAATTCTTTGATATCAGAGCATTATCGAATATTTTCTTTGAAACTGCTAGGTCCTTTAAATATCCTTATTTTCCCACTATAATCTTTCCAATTTTATTAATGAGTTGAATGAGCAAACTTTGAAACTAACTTACTTTGTTTCTGAGGAATATTGAGAAAAGGAATGTAGATGCTCCAAAGAGGCATCCATCTATCTATCTATTCATCCATCCATCCATCCATCCATCCATCCATCCATCCAATAATATCCAAAGATATCTATAATATCTATATGTCTATATGTATACTATCTGTAAATAATTTTAAATGACTAAGCAATAATGTAAAGAAGATCTGTTTGGGAGAAACTTTTCTCTCATTAATTGTGCTATTAATATCTTACACCAATCATCAAAAGATTTGTACCTCACATATGTTCAAATTTCTGTGAGGGACTAGAGGGTAGCCATTTCAACATACACATTTATCTATGGCCTCAGAATATTTCTGTGTACTTGTCACAGTGTACCCAGAGAAGTATGTTCAGTTCACATGCAAAATTATAGCAATACACTCAATAAATAGAATTCTTTATAATTGTTAATACAGAAGTAGAAATATTAATATTGCTATGAGCTAAATGCTATTTAGAAAAAAAGATAATAACCATTCATTAAGAACAATGTAATATTTTAAAAACAATGTAATATTTATTTTCTTTGTTTTGAATTTTAGGTTCATAGCAATGTGATTTTGGGCAAGTTACTTAACCCTTTAAAGCCTCAGTTTCTTAATCCATAAAATGGTGAGAATAAATCCTTACCTTACGAGGTTAATGTGATGATTTAATGAAATAATTTGTGTGAAAAGTAAGCATGATTCCTGGAATTCGATAAATAATAAATGGTAGTTATTTAACTACTTTATGGGTAAAATTTACTTTTTAATTAGGCTGATAAAAATTTAGAGGGAGAAAAAAGAAGTTGCATGCAATAAGTATAAGAAATAAATGTCAGCTTTATATATTGGAATAAAAAGGATAATTGATATAGCAGACTTTAAAAAGTAACAGTAACTTTAGATACAAATGTCTTGAATTTAAACAAAGTATCTCAAATTAATTATAATTGTTAAATGTACTCAATACTATTCATTAGATCTAAAAAATGCAGTACTTTCAACATTCTGTGGGTATCTTTTAAAATGTAATGTCTAAACCACAAAAATTAACAAAATGGGACTCATTATTTAAACTGAAAGATATGTATGGAAAAGAAAGGTTAATAAAAATACAGTAAAACAATGACAGTGGTCTTCTCTAAGTGGAGAGATTAAGGGTGGTTTATATTTTAGACTGATGCTTCTCAAAATTTAATGCACAAACAAATTATCTAAGGATCCTGTAAAAGGAGGATTTTAATTCAATAAGCTTGAGGACGGGCCTAAGGTTCTGAATCTCGAAAAAGCTTCCAGGCGATGATACTGCAGGTCTGCTGTTCACACTGTATTCGTTGGGGTTTATGTATTTTCCAGATTTTCTATAGTCAGAGTTACTTTTATAATAATAATAATAATAATAATAATAATAATAATAATAATAATAAAAAGACTGAAATATCCTTTTTTAGAATAATAGGATTCAACATTTTATACATATAGAGAAAAAGTACAATGTTAAATATATAGTGTTTTATATACAGTGTTAAGCATTGTGTTAAAATTATGTTATAGTTGGCTGTTGAAAGCTATACTGTTCAATATTTCCCCATTCCCTATGAAGGTGTAATATTTATTATGTTTAACCAAAATGAAGACTATAGCAGGTTTCACTATTTGGGTACACCCAATTCCACATCATCATCATCTGACTATGAAGCTAAGAGCCTTAGAGTTACTGATGAATACAACCTGAGCACCATAGAATTGAAGGTGTGGTCGCAGACATTTGAAAAGAAGAAAATATTATCTGTAGTAAAAAACTAAACAAAGTAAATAAAACCCGAAGAAATGAAAGTATAGTGTACCTAAGGCATGGTGTTTCCTTGGATCTCCTTTATAGCATTTGAAACTGTTCACCAATGATACAAATATATCCCTCTTAAAGAAAGCACATGCTTTTCTCTCTTTCAATGAAAACTATTAAGTCAGTGTAAACAAGAAGGGACTTGTAAAATGTACCCGCCCCTTGCCCTAAATTTTTAAAAAGAAGGGTATAACCTTATTTAATCAGGAAAAGTAATAAAACTAGAATTGAGGCAATATTTGTTTCCTTGATGTGGGCTTCACTTTAAGGGATCATAGACAGCAGAACAATATTAATGAAATCCAACCACGCACAATTTTACAACACAGTTTAACTAGGCTTCAAAATGTAAGAACCACTCTCTATTACCGTCAGAATGGGATGTTTATGAAAGCAAGATTGTTTGGCTTTGTAGAGATCAATAATATAATAACCGCAAGAGTATAGGTGAATTTCATGCTGCAGAACAACCAGGCATTAAAAAAAATCAATGCAACCCAATCTATCTGAGTTTGACGCCATGGTTCTCATTGTCTTTCCATTGTGCATGGACTAGCTCAGCATCTGCTCTGCCTCCCAGTGACAGCGGCCATATTTCATGGTGCTCCTTCCTCAGGCTGTAGGCTGGTGATAAGCTATAATGGATCTGTCTCTAAGAACAGCTGTCTCCCCTTGTTCCCGTGAAGAGATGAAAAAGTGACTCTGTTCTCACAAACTGTATTAACCTTGACAATAATGAAGTGTGTAATTAACAGCTTTGCCCTAATAAGACCTTGCATATCTTTTTTAAAAACAATGTCTTCCATCCTCCTCAAGAATGTTTCATTTTGTCTTTCTGGGTAAACACTTCATAGGACATTTTTAAGCTAAACAGTCTCATGACTTGAAAACAAACCAGGACTTTCTCAGAAAATATCTACTTTTAAACAATTTACCTAAATTCTTGCTCTGTTTGCAGAGAACCAATTCTCTTGTTTTTATTTATTTATTTTTTAAATGTGGCTAGAAATGGCTGGGTATATAATCTCAACAAACAAACCTGATATATACTTGGATCTTTATGGAAAAAAATCCTAATTTGTGGATGGCTTTTCTAACATCACATGACCTCAGATCTTTTCTTTCAGTTTTCTAACATATGCCCTTTTGGTGAGCTAACTGGCTAAGCAGTTGAGAAACACATATTCCTGAAAAAATATGAGAATTAGGGCAGGATATCTCAGAGTGAAGGTGGTGGTGAGGGTTTCTAACCACTAAGAGCTTTTAAAATAAATTATGTAATAAATCATGAAGAATCCAAAGAAACCAATTCCTTTGCTAACTAAAAATATTGTGTTCTACACAAATTACAAGTAGAATATAGTTTAAAATACTTTGTAAATTTTGTAGAAATCAAGATGTCCTCATTAAGTTTATTGGAAAATGTTCTATTTGCTATTTTCTCTGCCTCTTAAAGCACAGAAAATCTAATGTATTAAGTGACCAGTTCCATACAAGTATAATCCTTGAAGGTAACTTACTATCTATTGTTAAATGTAGACAGCTAACAGTTCTGGTCTTTGCTGCTTGGAATGTGAGGCAGCTGGGCTGAAATCAACTAAATTCAGTTTGACCAGAGTTAATAGTCAGAGTATTTTATGTGTGTTTAAAGTCAATTTGAGACTGAATACTGTAGTTGGGAATTTAATTATTTGCTTGCTGTTTCCTGGTTTAATGTCTAGGGAGCAATATGGTCTATGGAAGTATCTTCATTTATTAATTTACTCATTTAGTCAAAATAACAGAACAAAACAAAACAAAACAAAAAAACATTTCTAGGTGCAGGGAGAATTGAGATGAATGAGACAAGAGACCACCATCTATTTCTTAACTTGAGTATTAGATATAAGAATTTAATATTATTAAGTTTTCCATGTGACTTAGCCTGGCTTCCTCCGAAGCAGAGTTAAAACAAAGGCTTTCATGTGAGTGATTTATTTTGGAAAGTGAGGCTGAAGCAGGCAAGGAGGGAGGCCAGGTCAAGGGTGCATTATCAAGCTGTTTATCTGTGGACAAGTGGAGCTCAGTTCTTCTGAAGAGCTATGCAGACTAAGTCACAGAATTGACCACTCAGGGGAATGAAGATGGAAGTATTCACTGACTAGCTTCCATCTCCTGCATCAGAATGGCCAAGGGGACTCCCACATGTGTGCCACAAGGTGGCAGTAAAGAAAGTGCCATGTTTAAAAGCAGAGGTAAGTGGTACAACTGAGGTTTAGAGGCAGTTGCCTGCGCAATGGCTGGAGTAAAAACAGCCTGAAAGATGCAAGATGGATGTCTAATACACCTTTTTTAGACATATACTTCAGAACAAAAAAAATTAAAAACAAAGTAAAACGAGGCTCCCTTTCTCTCCCCGCAACGGGCATAGATATCAGTATTCTTGATCAATGTGGCAGATATGCTAGGTGGTTACCAAATATGTGTTGCCCCCTTCCATCATATAAACTTATTGCTGCCAAGCTGTCCCAGCCAGGGACTCTCTGTATCTAGATGGACCATGGGACCAATTATCACCCATAGAATACGAGCAGCATGCGATCTGTATCCCTTCCAGGCCAAAGTTAAAAAAACAAAGCAAAACAAAATGAGAACTGCTCCTTTTTCTTCTCTTTATGCCAGCTAGAAGGGGAAGATCCAGGAAGACACTCTTAGTTGCTAGGGGATGCCAGAGCCATGTGATGAAAATCTGCATTGTCAAATGACCATATGCAATGCCACGCTCTGGTCAGGAAAGTTCACATTAGATATTAAGTGAGTGAGAAATAAACTCCTATTTAGTTGAGCTTATTTACTGAGATTTATTAATATTTATATTAGCTGAAATTACCTTAACTAATAAATCATAATGATAGTGATTCCAGAATTAAAAATTAGACAAGGAATAAAAGAGAGTAAGCAAGGACAGAAGGTATCTTGGTATTCCTATCAAGCATGCCCAAGCTAATTTTCCATAACTGACATTGGCCATGGAGCCAGAACATCCACACTAGCTCCAGTTAAGTGATGTGAGTTATGAACAACATGCACTGATAATATACTGGAAAGAAATGACATCAGGTACCTGAAGCCTGAGACAGAGCACTGAGCGCTGTGAAAAGAACTGCTTATCTCAGCTTGATTTTAGAGAATCAACAAGAGTTGATCATATATGAACAAATGTTTTATTTTTCCATAGTTCAGGATGAGATATAAACTCATGCAGGAGAGTGAAAGAAGGCATACAAGTATATCACATAAGGGTCACTCCTGTAGTTAGAGATCAGTCTCTGTGGTACACTGCTTGTGAAATGAGCGTAATTATCTCCCTCCCTGTGCAATGTGACTTTGTAGGTCTTCACACTGGGAGACAGTCGAGTCTGTTTCCCCACCCTTTAATCTAGGATGGCCATATGGTTTGCTTAGACAAAAGAGGAGAGATAGAAAGAATACTATACCAGTTCTTTGTCTAAGTTTCAAGAAGCCTCGCCAACTGCCACCCTCTCTGTCCTCTGCCTCCCCCAGGTGAAAAAGCTTGGGCTTTTCACCTGGGGGAGCTGCAGGATACAAGATGAGCCATCGCTGCTGAGGCCATCTGAGATCAGCAGCCCAGTTCATCCGTGTACCCCTTTCCTCCATGCTGGCCAGGGGAGGGAGATGGAGGGGAAGAGAGGCATCAAAGCTTAGACCTGGACCCATTTATGCCAGGGCAGTTGGACCTGACTGCCAGAAAGAAGAAAGGCTTGTGTGTCCATGGGTGGGGAATGGGTATCCTTGATGAGGCTGGTGAAAGAGACATTTTATGAGTGGAAACTCATTAGAGATGAGTCCTGGGTGGCAGGCTTCTCCTGAACTGTGCTAATCATTAAGCCACCCTATATCTACTTTTGCCATAAAGAATGAAAAAGCATGGAGTTATTGCCAGGGGCAGGTCCAAGGCTTATCGGTTAGTTGGTTTCAGTTTTTTTTTATGGCTGAAATTATTTTAAATTGGCATATCATCATGGTTATAATTTTGGTTCCATTTATACAGACTGTAAAAAAAATCAGTACAAAATGGGCATTTTAGTGATTATTCAGTTTCCTATCATCGTTTAAAAATTCTTAATTAAGCCATTAAGTATCAGGTTGCTTTAGCAAATTAGGTATTTGTAATTTAGGTATTCTACTCTAACATTTTTTAAATTCTTTTAAAAGTCTTTAAATATTGAGATGTTTTGGTATATCAAGGGCTTTTTAAATGTAGCTACTAAGAAATGTAAAATTAAATATGTGGTTTGCATTATATTTCTATTAGACTGCATTGATCTAGAGTGAGGGTTGGCAAACTATAGCCTGTAGGCCAAATGCAGCCTGTTTGCCGTATCCATTTGTGTATGGCTACTTCTGCACCACAGTTGGCAGAGTTGAGGAGCTGTGATAGGGATCATGTGGCCCACAAAGCATAAAATGTTTGCTATCGGGCCCTTTACCAGAAAGTTTGCTCATTCTTGATCTACAGCATCACCAGCTGTACAATTCCTTTTTTTTTTCTTTTAAAAAGTTTTCTTGTATTTGATTCATGGACCTGTGCCAAAAAAAAAAAAAAAAAAAGGAAGGACGGTACTTGGCAAGTTAGGTGTGCAGCTCTGATGGGACGTAGTCACTTGGCACCAAAGGACCACTCAGTTAATTCATTTATGATCTATGGTTCTGTGACAGAAGGAGACATGAAACACAGGTTTCCCCACTCCTGAAGTAATCTGGTTTGCAGGCCAAATCAATCCACTGGAATAAAAAATTATACCCTGTTTTCAAAGGAATTTTCAAGTGACATCAGAGAAGCAAGTTGATGTTCACTTTAGGTGTCACAGATGTGATGGCTGTGAACAAGAACTGGGCACTCTCCCCACCCCCATAAGGATGTGAGCTTTAAATAATTTGTGAGATGAATGGCTGCCACCATTTTATGAATTGGTTTATAAAAAGCTCTGAGTCCCTAACATTGACCTAAACACTTCGTGTGTGCCAAGAAAATTAGAAGTGTTTTTTCCCATATTTAATCCTCACAAGACTCTGAGATAGACAACATTATGACTTTTTTTGTACAAAGGAGGAAAATAAGGCTCAGAGAGGCCAAATAATTTGCCCAATGTAATAGCACTAAGCTGGTAGGGAAGAGTTTGAGAGCTGCCTCTATGCGTGCAAATCACAGGATCTTCACCTTTAACTTCTGATGGTGTGGACAAGACAGTAAAAGCATGCAAGAACAATCTCCACCCACCTTGTGATACAATTAAAGAAATGTAAGCATCCACCATGGCAAGGTGATCAAAAAATATTTCCCGAAACAAAACTTTTTAAAGAAGGAATGTTTCAATCTCAGGATTATAGAAACTGGGGAAAAACAAGTTGATTGCTCTTTGGGACAATTAGCCTTTACAGCTGCTTTAATTCTGTCATTGTTAACAACAACAACAAAAAATCTTGTTACATTGTATTTGCTGGAGATTCTGACATTTAAAAATTTAACAACAAAATGTGTAGTCTCCACATCAATTGCTACCTTCCCCTGTAAAAACAACTGAATAATTCTTAAAATATTGCTAATATGTAATGCTAAGTGTCAAAATCATTTGCTTCTCTTATAGACTATATAAAGGGTCATGATGCATATTTATTTTAAATTTGATTAACAAATTTTTATCTTTCGAGTGTCCAAAACTTAAGTTTCTCTTTTTTCCAACCTGATATTTTAAGCACTCTTAACAAATGAAATGATCTTTTTGAGGCATAACCTTAGTAGGGTCATTTGTTTACATAAAAAACATCAGTCATCCAAAACAAAAAGGGGAACATGATTGATTCATAACACAAAGGGCAGCTTTGGGGTATTATGTTCCTAGAACATGTTCAGTAACTTAATGCTGGAGCATATTTATCCTGTTATGACTGTGTTCAAATATCCCAGAGGGCAAGTTCAAGGCTGAAATATTCGAGAACAGCAAGAGCCCTTGCACCAGCTCAGAGTCAAGCCACTTCACTTTCTATAAAAAGGATGATAGCTATCTGGCCAAATTTAAAGACTAGATGATTTCACCATTCCCTTTTGCCAAGTTATATGTCAGGTAAGGCTGTTCACTCTCACACTCACTCACACACACACACACACACACACACACACACACACATCTCCCAAAAGAACTCAAACTATATTTAATCTTTCCTTTTCCCCAAATTGTATTCTATCAATTGTGTTCACATTATGACCACAGATTTAACAAAAAGGCACTATAAGAAAGAAATGAAATCCAGTCTTCCTTTTTGCCCTAGGAAGAAGACATTTTCCTGAAGACCTGTTTCACTATGGCATTCAGTGCTCCCACTGAAAGACCACATGAATTCACAAATACACTTTGCTTTCCTGTAGAAAACTGTTTCTCCTACTCCCCCATTTTATTGATAAACATTTTGCAACTGTTTCAACTGGATTTTCAGAAGGTCTGAAAAAAAATCAGATTTATAGCTTAACTCTATTATGTTCATATGTGAGGTCTGTACATTTGTATTCTTTTTCATCTTTTCTTTCTTCCATAATTTATATATTTTTTCTGGGTCTTCAATCTTTTATTGTATTTAAAATTGGTCAAACTTTTATTATGTGGAATTTTACCATATATTAGTATAAATCCTTTTTGGGAACAAAGTAGGTTTTTAAAACATTTCTCTCAAATGCCAGTTCTAGTATTTTACTTTCCTCTCCCATAAAAACATTTAAACAATCCTCAGAAATTTATAACTCCCATAATCCTACATCTGACCCAGAACACTGGAGCAAGATTATTTTGGGTTTTCTGAAAGTTGTGTTTACTCATAAGGAAAACAGTAGCCCACTGCACAGAGGTAAAGAAACTAATAAAAAGCTGCCAACATCTTTAGCACATTAGGTGGACTACAGAGAAGTGGTAGCTCAAGGAGCTTTCAAAATCCTTATTTCCAGACTCCAGCCATGAACCAGAAAAATCAGGATCTCTCTGGTGGAACTCAGGCATCTGTGCTTTTAAACCTACTCCAGGTGATTCCAATGAGTGGTCAAGGTTGAAAACCAGTGTCCTAGGATGCGGTGTCTCTGAAGCTCGACCAGGCACACGAATCCCCTGGTATCTCATACTGCCTGGTAACAGGCAGTCTCTAATTCAGCAGTTTTGGCATGGGACATGAGATTCTGGGTTTCTAACAAGCTCTCAGGTAAGGCTGATGCTGCTGGTCTACAGAACACAATTTAAGTTGCAAGGTCTCAAAGAGCAGATAAAGTTTCTTGGATGGCTGAGCTGGGGTTTGCATTATGTCAAGGAAAATGAGATCATCACTATGTCCCAGGGAGAGCACTGGATTGAGAGTTCGGCATCTGGGTTCTAGTCCAAGTTCTGTCATTGGTAACTATGAAACCTTCATCAAGACTGTCTTGCTGAATCTATGGTTTCCATCTGTACTGAGATTTGCCTGGCTTCCTTCCAGCTCAAAAATTCTGTTGGTTTGAAGGCTCTCTCCATGTCTCAGCTGCTCCAAAGAGTTAATGTTCTGACAAAGTGCTAAGTCTCTTTAACTTAGAACAAGCACTGACCCTCTATAACATAGAATTCCTAGGTTAGACAAATGAGCTCACTCTGCCACAAATCATGTGGTGTTCTGACACGTTCTCTGTTGACAATGTCAGACTGTGGTAGATTGATGCAAAAAGTAGTTCTAATCCTCCCCTCCTGCATTTATCCAGGTCCTTTGCAACGTGACTCTGAAGTTCTTCTCATCAGGAGACAGAGTTTCCTTTCCCCTTGAAGCTGGCTTTGACCACAGGACTTGCTCTGGCCAACAGAATGTGATATCGTGCCTGTTCAAGCCTATACCTCTGGAGGCTGTGAAGCTTTGGTCCTGCCTCGCTGCTATGTGAGCACGCCTGGGCTAGCCTGGGGAATAATGAGACACTCGTGAAGCAGAGAGGGGTGAACACAGCTGAGGTCATCCTAGCCCAGTCAGCTTCCAGCTCACTTAGCAGCTGACCACAGATGCATGAGTTAGCCCATATGAGACTAGAACTGCCAGCTGAGTGCAGCCTAAACTGCCAACTTGCAGAATTGGGAGGAACAAAAAATACTTATTGTTTTATACTTTTAAAAAATATTGTGGTAAAAATTAACATAAAATTTACTTTTTTAACTATGTTTAAGTGTATAATTTGGTGGCATCTGGTACATTCACATTGTTGAGCAACCATTACTTTTATGTATTTCTAAAACTTTTTCATCATCCCAAACTGAAATTGTACCCATTCAAAAACAACTCTCCCTCTACCTACCTCCAGTTCCTAGTAACCTCTAATCTACTTTCTGTCTCTATAAATTTGCCCAGTCTTGGTCTCTTATATAAGTAGAATCATACAGTATTTGTCTCTGTGTCTGGCTTATTTCACTTAGTATAATGTTTTCAAAGTTCATCCATGTTGGAGCATGTGTCAGAATTCCATTCATTTTTAAGGATGAATAATATTCTATTATACATATATATCATATTTTTAATCCTCTTATCTGTTGATGGATTGATTGTCTTTTGGTTATTGTGAATAATGCTGCTGTGAACATTGGTGTACAAATATCTATTTGAGTCTGTTTTCAATTCTTTGGGGTATATAGCAATAAGTGGAGCTGCTGGATCACGTCTATGTTTAACTTTTGAGGAATCAGCAAATGGTTTTCCACAGCACAGCACCTTACTCCCACCAGCAATGCATGAGAGTTCCAATTTCTCCATTTCCTCGAAATACTTATTTTTCTCTAAAGTCATTTTTAAAATAGCTATTCTGATAGGTGTGAAATGGTTATCTAACGGTGGTTTTGATTTACATTTTCATTTCTCCAGTGACTAGTGATGTTGGACACTTTTTTTCAAGCACTTATTGGCTATGTGTTTATCTTAGGAGAATATCTATTCAAGTCTGTTGCCCACTGTTGAATTGTTTATTTTTGTTGTTGAAATGTAGTTCTTTATATACTTTGGATATTAATACTGATTTATCAGAAATTCCACTTGCAAATATTTTCTCCCATTCTGTGGCTTGCAAAAAGTTTTAAATTTTGACAAAGTCCAATTTATTGATTTTCTTCTTTTGGTGCCTATGCTTTTTTGGTGTCATAAGCGAGAAATCATGACCAAATCTCATGTCACAAAGCTTTCCCCCTATGTTTTCTTCTAAGAATTTTATAGTTTTAGCTTTTATGTTTAGGTCTTTGATTCATTTTGCGTTAATCCCTGTATCTGGTGTATGGTAAGGATCCATCTTCATTCTTTTGCATGTGCCTATCATCCAGTTTTCTCATCACCATTTGCTGAAAGTATGTTCTTTCTCCAATGAATAGGTTTGGCATCTTGTTGAAAATCATTTTACCATATATGTTAGGGTTTGTTCTGGGCTCTATCTTCTGTATAGATGTTTATTATTATGTCAGCGCCATAGTACTTTGGTTTTTATTGCTGTTTTATAGTAAATTTTGAAATCAGGAAGTATGAGTCATCCTACTTTGTTCTTTTGAAGAATATTTTGGCTATTCAGGATCCCTTGAAATTTCATCCGAATTTTAGGATTTTTTTCTATTTCTGCAAAAAATACCATTGAGATTTTGATATGGATTACATTGAGCCTATAGATAACTTCAATTAGTATTGTCTCTTGATGATATTGTCTTTCAATCCATCAACACAGTATGTCTTTTTTATTTATTTATGTCCTCTTTAACTTTTTTATTTATGTCCTCTTTAACTTCAGAGATGTTTTGTAGTTCTGAGTGTTTTAAGCTCTTTAGCTTTTGACTGCTTCATTATACAACCTTATTTATGATAATAATTGACTGCTCTTTTATTGATATTAGTCTAGGCCACTAAACATACTGATTTCTTCACTGGCTAGAAAGCTCTCAGCAAGAGATTAACTTTTCCTATTTGAAAAACATATTGTCAGGGAAATGGTTTCTCCCTTGTCCCCATGTCTCCACGAAGGGAATTCTACTGGAATAATGGTTGTGTTCTCTCTTGCCTTCCCTACTGACTCGTTTGCATGTGACTGGAGCATGACTTATCTGATAGAGGAGAAAGGAGAAGGGTTAGGGCACATGCATGGCTTAAGGGCCCCTCTCTTCCTTTTTCTGGACAGTCTGGCACATTCCTGCTGCATGGCTTGTATAATTTTCTATTCCCATGTGGTAAGGACCTAAAGCTCTTTTAGAGGTCAGCAGTCCCACTCTGACCCAGTACTGACAGGTGATGAACGTGTATAGAAGTGATTCTCTGTGCAGCACCCTGAGTCAATATCAACTTTGCAGATCTCTCTTATATTTAAGCTGGAGAGTGAGATAGGGGTGTGTATTGTATAAGGTCTCATTAGTTAATGGGCCTTCACAATCATTAAGCTGATATGTGTATCTCTATCTTACCTGCAGTTAAATGCAAGGAAGAGTCTGCAAAGATATTCACATTGCCCTAATGTCATGTACAAGTTAATAATCTGAATCAGTCTTGGAAGTGAAAAAGGCCAAGCAAAGTAATTCAGGAACTGGGGGAGACATATGTTGCTGGTGGGATGTTGGGAGGAAGACATCAGGAAAAAAATGGTCCAAAATGGAAAGGATGACTTCTGTTACAATTAAGTGACTCTTTTTAATTACCACTATGTGCTATCCTCTATCTCTTGCTTTTAATCTTCCCCAAAACCCCAGGAGGCAATTAGTATTATGTGTCATTTCAAAAATGAGAAAAGAGAAGTTATAACAATGGTCTAAGATTCTATAGCTTGTTACTGGTTGTAGTAGACTGAAATATTGTTTTAATTTTTCACCCCCCTCTTTGTAATGATTATAAATTCAGCTCTTTGCATGTAACTTTTTAGTGCTTCCCAGTAGAGTATGTGGAACATATAGCCCTGATGTACTAACTTTGAGTTGGATACGTGTCTTGCTTTAGCTGTTGGAATGTTGGTGAATGGACACAAGCAAAGGCTCTTATGCATTTGCATAATTTGGCTTGGTTCCTTGAGTTCTTGACATCTTCCCTAAAAAGAACATGACCTGAGCACTTGTTCATCCAAGAATCATCCCAAGAGGCATCCAGAGCATACTTGAACCCAACCTAAAACCTGCAGCCAACTTTAGCTGTGCTGAAACTTGAAGCAGAATGAGCCCACCAGTCTGGAGATACATAAGCAAGAAAAACGAATGTTTGTTGTTATACGCCATGACATTTTGGGTGCTGTTTGTTATACAGCATTTTTGCCACCATAGTTGACTAATACAGTGGTGAAGTCAGGATTAAATTCCTGGAATGTTTGAATCCAGAACCCTTGCTCCAAACTTCTCTAACATAGAAGCTAAAGAATAACACTCTCTATGACTAGCCCTGTTGTATGCAGGTGGAGCAGAGCCCTTCAGCATCTGGGATGTGCCTAGTACAGATGATCACCTGTCATGCTGTAATCATCTTTATGGACAGAGCTTTAGGTTGGTTTGTCAACTGGGTCCTGAGAATCTAAAGGCTTGTTTTGCAGTTCATTCTATTCTTATTGTTTTGTGCTGCAGGATTTTTCCATGCTGTATCGGCAGCTAGTAAAAAGCAACATTTGATAGAGATGGGAGTCAGAGCTGCTCAAAATCAGTCAAATGTGACCACAGCATCTGAGCAAAATACAGATTGGACTCTCTTTATCACACAAAGTTGGGTTTCCTCTTTGGAAATATTTTAAATTTAAGCCAAGGAATTCCTCATTTTGCTTGAGTGTAGATTTATAATGCTTTTGCAGGCAAAAATATCCATTAACTTAATCCATTCTTTATTCAGAAAACAATACCAAAAAAAAGCAAACAAACAAAACAAAAATGACATGTATTATCAGTCATGCATTTTAGTTCCTATTTCTCTAAGTCACAGAAGGCTGAGACATAGGTGTCTTGGATGGGAAAGCTAAGCTGATTTATCCTGCTCCATTTTTTCTTGGTACAGAACCTAGGAACCTGGGTGAGACCACTTTAAATACAGAAACATCGTAAAGCATAACAAGTTGGTAGGTACAGTGGTCTGGAGAGGGCAGATCACTCGTGTTTCTAGATAGAAAAGCAGCTAAATCTCCTACAAACTTCCTGTCCAAAGACACAATAATATCTGGGTAGATGGAACTCTCAGGTAGCAATACAACATTCGACCTTTCCTGCTCAGTGCCTCTAGGTAGAGAGGGAGGATATGTAAGCAGTAGCCACCTTTACTTGGAGGAGTGGTTTCTATTAACTTGGTCTCTATTAATTCTATCTCCTCTGTTTTCTTCCTCTGGCTTCTGTGAATCTCTTCTGCTTACATCACCTCATTCCCCAAAAGCTTCGAGTTCTGCCCTGCTTTAATCAGAGAGAGAATCAGCACCTCCTGGCACATAAAGGTTTTTACCTCTCCCTGGTTGGTCTCCAATGTATCCAGGGCTTCTGCCCCCGAAGAAAATTCAGGACTGTCTTTTCACATTGTTCTTCTTGACCAGCTAATGCCCCTCATGAATATTAGTCAGCTAAATTGTCTGGATCCACACTCCATGACTGCACTTCCCTGTCACCAAACAGCTTCTAGATTCAAGTTGTTTTTCTAGATTTGTGGGTAATATAGTGATTTGGATGTGCTATGCACTGTTTCAAGTTTTTTTTCCTATATCTCTTCCCTCTCCTCCTTTCTCCTTTCTCTATGTTTTTCTAAGTTTAATCTTCCTAACAACTCTATGAGGTCTGCACTATTATTATCCCCATTTTACAGATGTGGGAACTGAGGCCTGAGCCAACAAGTATCTGAATCTGAAACATCTGGCTACAGAATCTATGTCTTAGCCAGCACATCCACATTGCTTAAAAAAAAAAAAAGTTTATCTCTGGGAGTTGTGTTAAGAGATTTACATATATTTTTCAAATTTAATCTACTCAGTAACCCTATAAGATTGACAGATTTATTATTACCATGTGACATGAGGAAACAGATATGCAGAAGGTTAAGCATTACAGTCAAGGTCACATGCCTAGTTTAAGTGCACAACCAGGTTTCATTAGATCCAAAGCTTTTACTCTTACACAGTTATAAATCCCTACTCAAAACTATTGTACCCAAACTTGGGACATCTGATGGAACCTCCTGCTTTGTGAGTCTATCAGATCTGATCTACTCTGCCCTTTGTCTCCCACACACCAAACACCACTTCTTTCTTTCTCCTTTCTCCTTAGGTCTTCTCTTAGGGAAAAGAAAGAGATGCCTGGTTGTTCTGACAGTTCTCCTCCTTCACAGGGGCACTGAATGCCACAGGTCAGGCTTTCCATGGCATGGAGGGGAAAACCTAGAGCTTGTGCAACTAACTACTGGGTGTAATCTGGAACGCACCCTATTCAGATGCATTAGGTATCCCATCATAGGAGACTACAGAGAGAACAGATATCCTAATTTGGGTTCTCTTGAAAGAGGAAGGACTTTAGTGCAATTTCTTTATTTGATAGGAGATTCCAGGAAGCCATGAGAGACTGAAGAAGGTGCAACGGAAATGAGAGCAATCCAAAATAAGTGCATAAATGAACTGGTCACTGTGGGTGACAGGGGCTCAGTCCTGCAGTGGACCTTTTAAGGACACATGTAGAAAGCACATCAGAATTATCAAACTAAGGGACAGGGAAGCGAAAGTATTCACATAACACTCTCTTGGTTAAGGCTTATTTTGGCAGGGGGTGGGAGTGAGTGGGGGTGGGGCATTAATGCCCTGGCATTTCTGTGTTGACCTGTCATGTCAGAGAAAGGCCTTGAACACTGAGCATCCAATGCTTCAGGTAAACTGAGGGGAGGTCAAGGGATATGAAACAGGGCATGTATGTGACCACTACAGAAAGTTTTGTACATATATAGATCTAGGTTTAAACACCTTCTCTCTGCTACCTATTAACTATAAGACCTTATGCAAATAGGAGAAGCCTCCTTTCATCATCAGATTCCTTGTGCACAAAACAGAGGTAACTATATACTACTTGTTTGACTGGAGGGAGGATGAAGTGCGGCAGAGTATGTGCCAGCACCTGGGATAGTGCCAGGTACAGAGTGGACAACTACTGTTGCCTTCCCATTGGGCTACGAGTAGAGAGTATGTGAACAGGCCAGATGGCCAAAGATGTGTCCAGCAGTGCTAGTTCTCTGGATGCTCTGTAGGTGTCTGTCAAATGAATAAAGAAATAAAAGACCTCTAATCTGGATGGTGGCTGAAGAGGGACAATAATGACAATTGTATAATGGCATGGATAAGGATGAATTTCAAATTGTAACACTGACTGAAAGAAGTCAGGCACAATAGAGCAGATCCATTAAAGTTCAGAAAGTGGCAAAAATCTATGGTGGATTGTGGTTGCCTTTGGGGGTGACTGAGAACGGAAGTGGGCACAAGGTAAGCATATGGCAGGGTAAGGTGTACGGGTTACAATGTGGTGATTCTTGAGTATGTTCTGAAAATATGTTGGGTTGTTCATTTATGATTTGTGCACTTTTTATGTAGATGTGTTAAATGTCAAAACATTTAAAAAGTGAAGTAGAGGCTTGTTGGCTTTGGTTTTTAAGCATTTCTAGGGCTTGCCTCCCCACTGAAAAAGAAATATAAACACACCAGGAGTTAACTGCCCTAAATGTGTATCAGGAACAGAAACTAGCCAAGCTTTTTAAAGGAAATTAACTAAATTTGGAGATCTAAAAATGTTTTGCCGATGGGTGTTTTAAAAGTGAAGGACCATATTTCATATCCTCAAACTATCTCCCCCCTCTTAATTATAAAGGGAAAAAGCATAACCTTACAGTGTAGAAGTCTTGCAGACACCACCTTCACTGAGTGATAGAAGTGTGTGCCACAGCAATGGGACACAATGAAACTGACCAGACGTAATGGGAAGACCCAGCATCACATCTCTGATAGGCCTGCAAATGTACATCACCTGAACTGAAAATTATGAGGAGGTGGCTGACAAAACCAAACTGAGGGATGGTCTACAAAATGACTGGCCTATACTCTTCAGAAATACCATGGTCAAGAAAGACAAAGTAAGGCTGAGGGTCTATTCCAGATCCAAGGAGACTAAAGACACAGCACAGCTCAATGCAACATGGTTTTCAACTGGGTTCTTTTGCTATAAAGGCCATTATTGGGACACCGGAGAACCTTACTGAGGCCTGATGATTATTAAGTCTCAGTGTTAATGTCCTGATCTAATGGTGGCTATACAGAAGATGCCCAATTCTCACTGTGGGGTTTGGACATGATGGAGCATTGGGCTTACATCCTAATCTCACCAAGATTCAGAACAAAAAGTTATTTACATGGTGTTTACAACTTTTCTGTAAAGTTGAGGTTATTAGAAATAAAAATGAGAAGTAAAGGAATTTCCACAAATACTTCAGTCAAGAGGATTCCTGGTCTCAGAGCACAGCCCAGCAGTCCAAGTGCATGATGTGGAAGTGCTCCCTTCCTGCAGCAGGTTTAAACCCATCAGCAAACCTCAGTTGTTCCTACGCGGGATGAGGTGTTCAGACACCCACTCTCAAGTAATGTCTGTTTACTTGCTATTCAATCTCATTTTCAAAATCAGAGGGAAAATATTCTAAATATTAAACATCTTCTCTGTAAAACCTGACAGGATATTTTTAAAAAGAGAAATGTGTATGTAATGTGCACATATTCTCAAATTAAAGCAAGATTAATAGGGGGACTCTAAGATGAATTCATTTGTAGGAAACTGCTGAAACGCCATTTGAATTATTTAGATTAAATTTGCACTGCTGGACAGGTCCACTTCCACTGTGTTCTATTAACGGTTGTATATTGGCCCTGACAAACCTAATAAATTAAACTGTCCAGCTGCTACTCTTTCATCTGATGCCACTGGTAATAGAAACAAAAATGAGAGGAGAAAGGGAAAACTCTAGCAATGGAACATATGCAGTGTGATGAAAAATAAGAAGAAACATCTGCAAAATTAGTAAATTTAATGATACCTCTCTACCATGTTATACACACTACCTGGAAACTATTAATTCTATTCTCTTCCCTGGACCAGAGGAAGGCTTCTCTTTGTAGCTAGATACCAGGCTTTGTATAAGTGGGTACTGGCAACTTCATGATGTAGGGAGGCAGCGGGGCAGTGGGAATTCTGCTCTATGTGGTCTAATAATACAGAGACATGCTTTCATGTCCCCAGGTCCAGGCCAGCGGTTCTAATTGCCAGATGACTAGCTGGCCTTCAGGTAGAATCTGAGTCATGAGAATGAGTCAAATGAAGAGGTCACCTGCACTTCGAGGCCATTTGTGCAGCCCTAAGTAAGTGAGCTAGTGCCACCATCTTCCAGATTGATGAGAATTAGAGACATCACAATTTAATCCTGTGTAGGTGCCCACATATACAAGCTCAGGGCAAAGCTTAAGTGTGAAAGCACTGATATTTTCCAGGTAAAGACACTGAAAGGGGCTGAGCAGGCACACATGCAAACTATTCCTTTCTTTCTGCAAAGCAGGCATTTATGGTAAGGGATCACACTAGGAAAATGAACCAAGGTCCTTGAACTCTGAGACCAGCCCTTAGAGTTCAAAGCCATCAGAGGCAGGGACATCATAGCTTTTCTGCATTTGGCTACTGAGCATGCTCCAATGAAAGATTTTACACTATCACAACAAGAATACATTTAAAATAACTAATTCTGGCATTTTTTTTTTATTCTAAGAATTTTGAAACTGTGGCCCTATATTAGCTGGTGGATCTTTGACACAGATAGTATAACTACCTGTTTAAAATTCAAAGAATCCTCAAAAATTGTCTCAAATGGGGTAGAAAGAAACACAGACTAGACAGATGGATAGTAACAATTTTAAATACAATCCACAGAAGGTTTCTAATCAGCACATGACGGTAGAAGAAGTAGGTAGAAGAAGTAAAACATCAGATGGTAATTTTCCCTTGAAGTAGCCAAGTGTAGTAGGGTTTGTTTCTTTGTTTTCTTTTTAAATTAGACATAATCATTTTTTGCTAGGAAACATACACAACAGATTTCAAAAAGACTCAAGACTGCCCCCTCGTGTTGGCTATAGGAAAAAAAAGCAACTGCCGCTACTTAAAGGCATCTTATAAAATTATCTTGGTTATAAGGCTGAAATCACTCAGCTATGTACAAAACCTAGTGTGTATTGTGAGCTAATAAAGTCCACAATTATTTTTGCATTAAATGTATTCAAAACCAGACTAGATACTATGATGGATATCAAAGTAATGGAAGAATTAGCCTGTGCCCTCCAGATAATCAGAACATTATTAAATACCTCCCTTATATGTTGCTTCAGGTAGAGTATGAACGTGCCTCTGCACACAAGGCCTTTGCTATCAGTTAACCCCGCCATCCTTTTTGGCTTTCTTAAACAAAATCGTGAGTGTAGGGCGGGGGTGGTGTTGTTGCATCATCCCCCAAAGGGAGAGCCAGCTTGCAAGATGCAGTGTGCTTGCAGCAGTCTTACTTAGAATCATATATTTAACTGAGTAGAATACAGGAAGTGGGCTTGATATTTGAATTACAAATAGACAAATATTAAGGTACTTGCATATTTACAAGAACCTAAAGTATTTCCTCTTCTGGTAATTTCCTCTCTGGTCTTTGTAACAGATACTGCTGATAATCGGCATGAATCTACTGGGTCTCATTTATTGTTTCCATGTGTTTCTCCCCTGGCTTCCAAGTGCTTTGCTTCTAACAACCTGTTCCTGTAACTCATCTCTGAAGGACTGTCCTTTGGAAAGGGTGGTTCAACATTCAAAAGTCAATTAAAGTAATCCAGTATATCAACAGGTCAAAGAAGAAAAATCACATGGTCATATCAGTAGATGCAGGAAAATAATTTGACAAAATGCAACACCAATACATGATAAAAACTCTCAGCAAATGAGAAATAGGAGAATCTTCCTCAACTTGGGAAAGAACATGTACAGAAAACCTAAAGCAAGGATGGTTTTCTTACTACTCTTTTCCAATATCTTACTGGAAGTCTTCGTGATGCAATTTTTAAAAGTAAATAAAAGGTATACTAATTGGGAAGGGAAAAAATAAACTGTCTTTTTCACAGAATACATGATAGACCATGCATAAAATCCAAAAGAATAAACCAAAAGAGAGACAGGGAGAGGGAGAGAGAGAAAAAAAACCTCCTAGGTTGCAAGATATATGGTTAATATACAGAAATCAATTGCTTTCCTGTATATCAGAAATGAACAAATGGAATTTGAAATTAAAAACACAATACCATTTACATTACTGTTCCCTAAAATGAACTACTTAGGTATAAATCTAACAAAATTGGTACTAGATTTATATGAGGATATAAAACTCTGATGAAAGAAACAAAAGAAAAAAATAAATGAAGAGATACCTCATGTTCATAAATAGGAACACTCTATATTGTCAAGATGTCAGTTTTTTCCAACTTGCTTGATAGATTTGATGTAATCTCAATCAAAATCCCAGCAACTTATTTTGTGGATATTAAAAAACTAATGCTAAAGTTCATATCAAAAGGAAAAAGACTCCGTACATCCAATATAACTCGAAGGAGAAGTCAGAGGACTGACACTCTCTGACTCCAAAACTTATTATAAAACTATAGTAATCAAGACAGTGTGGTATTTATTAAAGAACAGGGAAATGTATCAATGGAACAGAATATAGAACCCAGAAATAGACCTCCCTAAATATGGTCAACTGATCCTTGACAAAAGACAATACAATGAAACAAAGACAGTCACTTCAACAAATGGTGCTTGAAAAACTGGACATCCATATGCAAAACAACAACAAAAAAATGAATCTAGACACAGACAGACCTTACATCCTTCACAAAAATTAACTCAAAAATGTATTGTAGATCTAAATGTAAAATTCAAAACTATAAAATTCCTAGAAGATGACACAGGGAAAAACCTAGATGACTTTGAGGATGGAAATGATTTTTTAGATACAACACCAAAGGCACAATCCATGAAAGAAATAATTGATAAACTGGACTCAGTTACAATTAAAAACTTCTGATCTGCAAAACACACTGTCAAGAGAATGAGAAAAGCCACAGACTTGGAGAAAATATTTGCAAAAGACACATCTGACAAGAAAGAGTTAGCCAAAATATACTTTAAAAAAACCTTAAAATTCAACAATAAGAAAACAAACAACCCAGTTAAAATAAAATATCAACAGTCTTAACAGACACCTCAGCAAAGACAGACAGATGGCAAATAAGTATATCAAAAGATGCTCAGCAGTATAGGTCATTAGAGAACTGCAAATTAAAACAAGACATAACTATACCTTTTAGAATGACCCAAATCCATAATACTGACAACAGTAAACACTAATGAGGATGTGAAGCAACAGGAATTCTCATTCACTGCTGTTGGGAATACAAAATGGTACAGCCAATCTGAAAGACAGTTTGGTGGTTCCTTATAAAACTGTGATCCAGCATTCATGCTCCTTAACATTTACCCAAATGGGTTGAAAATTTATGTGCACATGAATATTTATAGCAACTTTATTTATAATTGCCAAAACCTGGCAACAACCAAGATGTCCTTCAGTAGGTGAATAAACTGTGATACAACCAGACAATGGAATATTATTCAGTGCTAAAAAGAAATGAGCTATCAAGTCATGAAAAACATGGAGAAACCTTAAATGAACATTACTAAGTGGAAAAGCCAATCTGAAAAGGTGACATACTATACTATTCCAACCAGATGACATTCTGGAAAAGGCAAAACAATGGGGTTAGGAAAATGGGCAGGATGAACAGGTAGAGCACAGAGCACTTTTAGGGCAGTAATATGAAAATGGTGGCTCTGGGTCATACATTTGTCAGAATTCGTAGAATGTACAACACCAAGTATGAACTGTAATGTGAACTATGGTTTTATGTGGTAATGATGTGTCAGTGTAGGTTCATGAATTGTAACAAATGTACCATTCTGCTGGAGGATGTTGATAGTGGAGGAGGCCACATAAATGTAAGGGTAATGGGGTATCTTTTGTACTTTCTGCTCAGTTTTGCTGTGAACTTAAAATTGCTCTAAAAATAGTCTATTAAACAAAAACAACAACAACAAAACACAAAAAAAACATGGCAGGCTAGATTTGACCAGTAGATCATAGTTTGTTAACTCCTGGCCTAGGCCCTTTGTTGATGGAATAAATGAGAGAATGCCAAAGTGTGTGCCAGTTACCACTGCTGTATAACAAATGTATTATCTGCTCATAACTCTGTGGGTCAGGAATTTGAGAAGGGTGTCAGCATGGCAGTTGTCTGTAATTGCAGTCGGATGTTGGCTGGGGCTGCAGGTACAAGGGACTGTACGTCAAAGATGCTCACTCACGTGGCTGTCAATAATGATGACTCTTGGCTGGGAGATAAGCTGGGCTGTCAACCAAGCACAGACCTATACAAGGCCTCCCAAGCATAGTAGTTTCTTACACGGTGCAGCTTCCCCCAGAGTGAGCATTCTGAGAGAAACAAACGCAAGCTGCATGGCCTTTCCTCACCCAGCCCTGAGAGCAAGCAGTGGCATTTCGTTCACATTCTCCTGGTTATGAGATATCAGAAGCCAGCCTGAGGCAAGGAGAGGTAAGCAGACACAACCTCTGACAAAGAAGGTGTCCAAGAAACGATGGCCACTTTTAAAAATCACTACACAAAAAAACATTGAAATTATTCTCAACTACACTTTTGCTTAGGGGTGGGTGAGTAGATAAAGGAACTAATATGTATCAAGGACAATCTATGAGGCAGGCATCATGACAGGTATTTAAATATGTCAACCAGCATATCATAGCTTCCATATTACAGCCAGGAAGTAGAAGGTGAGAGAGATTAAGGAGCTGACCCAAATCATGTTAGCAGTCAGTGACAGATTCTGACTGACACTCATATTTCCAGACTAGTTTTTGTTCCTGGGAACCCAGTCAAGGGAAGCAACACGTTGGGAAGGAAAGCAAAGTTCTCTCTGGCTAAATCCTTGTGTCCTCTAGGGTGATGCTTCTTAAACGTTAATGTGCACACATATCTCCTAATGTCCTATTAGAGAATCCAATTCATCTGGTCTAGGGTGTGCCTGAAATTCTGCATCTGACAAGTTCCTATAGGATGTGGAAGCTGCTGGCCTGTGGCCTGCAGTATGGGAAGTGAGGCTCTATAATACAGTAGGGTGCTACACTGGGGTGCAGTGCCCAGACAAGGCCCATGACCCAGGAAAAGCTTCAGGTGCCTAATAATCTTTGCTTTTTGTGGGAAGATAGGATCTAAGGATAGAAGTTCTGGGTGGGTGGAGGTGGAGGTGGAATGCTGTCGAATTCCTTAGCAGTCTGTTCCTCATTGCCAGTAGGAATGGGAAGGGATTAGACATTATCATTTTTCTCCACAAAAGCCTTTTCTTTAATTCCTTCACTTTGGTCTTCCTGCACTTGTATAAAAATATAAGCAATTGCAAAAAGCTGGACTAGACACAACAAGGCTGAGAAGCATAACTGAGTTCAGAAAAAGGCCAAGTCATAAATCAAAAGGGAGATCAAACCAATTATTCTGAGTGAATCGATGGGATAACATTTGCTTATCTCACTACAGCATAGGCTCCCCTAATTAAATGCAAATTCGACTGCATTTATAACTGGAAACACTGACAAGTTAAAGCTTCAATATGTTCACATTTGATGTAGCACCACCTGCTGCTGTATCCACCCAGCTAATTCTGAGTCAGGCTGTACAAATTGTTCAGGGACACTAGGTGGCACCTTTGCATTTTTCTCAACAAAACCAGCATTTAAAGCTGGAACCAAGGGAAAGAAATCCGTTAGTCCAGTGGTTCTCAAAGATATTGAATCAAACTCTGGGGGTTGGGCCCTGGGAATTTGTGTTTTAAGTAATTTTCCCCAGATTATTTTTCTATGGTGTGGCATTAGAAATAGCTAACAGTTAAACCCTTACTTAAAAAAAGAGGAAACAGGCTGAGATTACTCAATTTGCAGGGACAAGACTGGAACTTAAGAATCTTGACTCTTGTTTCAACAGCTCTTCTACCAAATCAGGAAAAACAAAAAGTCAAAATTAAAAAAAATTTATTTCAAAGCATCGAAGAGATCTTTAAACATCTAAATTGTGTCCTGAAATTTAAAAAAAACAGTATTAAAAACTGATGAAGCTATAAATCTTCAATTGAGCTAATATTAATGTAATGAAAAACCTCTAAGTAGCACTATATAAAAGAATGGGTAGCCTTGTAATGTGGTGTAATCCCACTAGATGGCAGCATACTCTATCAAAGGTACAAAGTTTGCAGACACTATCAAGGGTGAAGGAATAGTTCAAAGAAGTTGTAGGTAATATAGTAAATATAACTTTAACAGATGAGGTAGATAAATAATGCATTAAGTTTAAAGTTGTTTTATGTATATGTGTAAAAAAAAGTCCGTTATATCCCAAATTTTATCAGCCTCCTACATTATAATCAGATGAAAGAAACATACCCTTACTCTATGTGGCTGCAGTATTTTCTACACTAAGATCCCCTGGCCAGGGTTATCGCTGAGACATATGTTAATACATATGACAAACGATTATGGATTGGAATGTATCTGAATTAATAAAAATCATCAAATATTTAGTGAGCATTTGCCTGGTGACAGGCACAGTTCGATAAGTAGAATGTACAAGCAAATTAAAGAAAGCTTAGATGAATAAATATACTCATAACATAGTATATGTTTCAAGACTGAAGGTTCTGAGCAGAGGTAAGGAAAGTAGATTCTACTCTTTATTGTTGTTTTACTTTTGGTAGACTAGAGAGGAAAATAGAAGAAATAAAAATAAGTTTGAAATAAAAAAAAAAAGCATGGCTGTAATCAATCTTAGAAAACTTAGATGTCACCTAGGACTTGACAAGGTATAATTGAAAAATAATTCCATTCTTTCCTGACTTCTCCTTGAAGGAGACACACTACAAAATGATGGCCACACTTCTCGTACCTCCTACACACTTCCCACTCCTCGCAATACTCTTAACTCATTTGGGTGTCCTTAGCCTCTCACAAACCAAATTCCCTAACAAAATTCTCTTATTCCAGTCCTTTATGGGTTTTAATCCTGCCCCATCTGCTGTGTCCAGGTGACTTCTATGAATATAGTTGGTCAATTCTGGAATATTCTTAATAATGAGAATCTTAATATTTTCCAAGGTGGGCCCTTCCAGTGCTGGAGAATACACATTATTTCTTTGTCCTGCTCTATGGGATTCCTCTCTGTTTTCTCTACTTAGCTCTTCCTATTTTTCCTTCTAGGGGCTTCCTAGAAAATCTCAAATTCCCTTCCTATAGGGTAGCCAATCAGCAAATAAAGAAAGCCATCATATACTTTCCTCCCTTAAGTTTCATTGGGATAAATACAGAAGGCAGAAGGAAGACTCTGGAACTATGTTCAATTCCAGTGGGTCTACTTCTCTCCATCAAATGGCTTCTGGGGATGATGGGCAGCTGAACATTAACAAGGTGTAGGTGTTGAAGGCATCTCAAAAAGAGAAAGAGCTGGGGGGCTTGCTGGGAGAGAACCTGGCCCGGTATATGTGAGAAGCCAGGGCAGATCCTGGGAAGAACATGGCCCACTTCGGCACTAGGGTCTTCCTGACCCTGGAGAGATAAAACAGAACTCTAAAAAGATATGCAGAGGTCTGTGCCTTTGAGGCTGAGAGTACAAAGAGACTATAGAAGAAGAAAGGGGTTTCCTCCAGGTGTCTCAGGGAGGCATTGGCATTTTGCCTGAATTGCAGCATTAGTCCCAGTTGTAGATGCTCCTTTGCCCTCCTCTAATCATGAAACCATGGCAAGAAAACACTACTTGAAAAGGAAATAGCCAGATTGGGACAATGATGAACTGGAATAGGAACATGTGTGTGTGTGTGTGTGTGTGTGTGTGTGTGTGTGTGTGTGTGTGTGTGTGTGTGTCTAGGTATGTGTATATACCTCCTCCTCCCTAGACAAAGGAGGTCTAATAGCCAAGGGAGAAGATGTTGGCTCAGAGCAAATTAAATATATCATATCCAGCAAAACAGAACTACTGGGAGAGACAGATGACAACTCAAATGTAAAAAGCAACAAGAGCACCTCTGATCATTCAAGCATGACACAAAAGAGTATGTCTGGAACTATACAATTCAGTGTATGAATTAAGGAGGATGGTCAACTGCTTGCTACAACATGAAGTAGAACCTAACAAGTGGAAGAAAGGGTTTAAAACCTGCAAAAATACAGACAGATGATAATCATAAGGGGGAAAAGGAGACAATATGCAAAACAGTAGAAGTGCCAACAGAATAAAAAGGAACAGATGGAGGACATGAGTTAACAAATAATAGATAATTTCCCTGAGCTAAAGAAAGATCTGAGAATACATCTTAAAATGGTTGAGTTCAAAGACATGCATCAGTATATCCTGGAAAATTATTAACTCAAGGAATAAAGAAAAACATACTTCCAGGAAAGAAAGAAGAATGAGAATATCAACTGGCTTATTTTCTAAAAGCCTGAAGCTAAAGAATGTGAAGTAGACACTGCTGATGTCCGACCAAACCCCCTTTACCAGGGGCTGAGTGCTGATGGCTGTCCATTTCCCAAAGAACCATCCACAGCTTTCCGGAAAGGGCTCCCAAACAGGGCATGGGAAGTTATGCCCTTCTTTGGGGTGGCTTGCAGCCAATGACTGACTGATAACTGGAAATCAAGGTCAGACCTATTACCTCAAGGTGAGATAAGCCTTTGGTGCCATTCTCACTCCAGTACTCTCCACTGGACCAGGCTAAGACTAACTCCAGCTGAAAATAGCTCATTCTTCTGTCCTGTCCTGCTTCCCTCCCTGTCACAGATTCCTCCTAAGAGCTCCCTTTCAGTTAAGAATCAATGCACAAAAATATTGTCTTGGGTTCTAGGGAACCCAATCTGAAGGGGGAAAAAATAGAAACTTATGCTCAACCAAGATATCTCACTATCAGCAAAACCAAAACCAAAACCAAACCAAACATATGTTAGAATTAAGAAAGCATGAACTCATTGTAGATTTAATACCAAAGCCAAGACTCTATCCAAATAACAAATGATCTTAATCTGTTTTATTCAATATGGTAGTTACCAGCCTCTGTGGCTACTTAATTTTATATTTAGATAAATTAAACCTAAAGAAAATATTCAATTCCTGAGTCACACACTCCACATTTCCAGAACTCAACACCGCTATGTAGCTAGGGACTACTTTATCGGGCAGCACACATATGGGGCATTTTCATCATTGCAGAAAGTTCTACTGGACATAGCTAATCCAGAACACTGACTTCAAGATGAGGCCAACATTAAGGGTAGAGAAAAATTGTTGTGCAATAGACTTGGTGTGTGGTGTCCGTTTGTCTTTGTCTCTCTATATATGTATTAATTCAGAATGAATAAAGAAGATTGACTAAGCATGGTATACAATAAAGTTACCAAACAAAGAGTCTTGAAATAATGTAAAGGGAATTCTAATAACAGCTTAGTGCTAGAAATTTTAAATAATTTCATCAAAACTTAACAGTTTGGAAGGCTTTAGAGAAATAAAGTCTTTTGAAATCACTTGGTCACAAAAGTGATTAAGGGGAAGAAGAAAAATGGGTAAAAGTTTTCTAAACATTTTATTTTATTGGAGTGGTATAGAGAAAAGAAATATAGTGTCTCTTTTAGAGATACATCTTATTGCGGGAGTTAGTTGGGATTTGTTTACTAAATATAGTAAGAAAGGAAGTATTTGACACTAAGAGCAAAGAAAGGGGAAAATCCACTGATAGAATGAAAAAGTGGATCTCCAAGTTAACAAATGAAAAGCAACATGATCAAATTAGCAAGAAAATAAGTAAAAGTAGAAAATAATGTATATTAATAAAACACTAATATGACAGAAATACAATCAGAATATGAGTTGTGATACTGAATATGAATGTACTGAACTCTTCTGATAAATGACAGATTGAATGAAGACAAAATGCTTAAAAACCAAGTAACTATATGCTGTTTACAGAGAAATGCTTACACACATACACACAAAGAAAACTATAGTATTAGACAAAGGTATATCAGATAAATATAAACAAAAAGAAACCAACTTTGGAAATATAAATATCAGACAAGTGGGCATTTAAAGTTAAATGCACTAAACACTAATAGAAGTCTTGCAATACAACTGGAAAGACAGGAAAAGCAATGGAAAAGTTGGCAAAGGATCTGAACAGGCAATTCACAGAATGAGTGGTCCAAGAGTTAACAGTGACATGAAGAGACCATCAAACATTAGCATTCAGAGAAAGGAAGTAAAAACTACAATGAGACCCTCCTTGCAACTGCAAATATTAGAATGTTTTACAATGTCAGGCATGGTCAGAGTGCGAGGAGACACATACTCTTGTGCTTTACAGGCATGGTGGACAGGTATCACCCTCCCGGAGAGCCGCCTTGCAGTATTGACTCAATTTAAGGATACATATACCTATGACACAGCAATCTCACTCCGGGATTATAGCATGCCCTGTAGTCAAGGAAAAATTTAACTAAACATTGTACCTGAAGTTCAACATTAGAGAATAAAACATCACAAGGAAAATGTTAAAAATCACAATCCTAGAATGGAAATTACACATACCTCTTTAGAAATTTGGCAGAAATAGAAAATTTTTGCTATACAAATAAATAGGCATGGGAAAATCATATAAAAAGTTCAAATCTGGTCCAATCCTATAAAAATTTTAGCCTCTGCTAGTTATCAATATCTCAGTCATGGATGTGCATATTGCATATCTCAGCAAGCACTGGCACAATGCCTAGCTTGCTGAATGAATAAAATGTTGGAAATCCAAGAAAGATATGGCTGTGGTAAATAATTAGGAAATTATAGTATTTGAATGCTTGGAAGGTGCTTAGAGAAAAGTTTTCCTGTGATGCCTAGGACAGTGTGGGAATACCATAGAGATAAAGCAGTTTCTTCCAATTTACGTTTTCTTGCAATTAAGGTTTATCTTTTCACATCTATGCCTTGTAATATGCTACTAATGCAACTATACCCTCAGCGCCTACCATTCATCTTAAACACAGCTTTGCTGCCTGAAAAGGCCCTGGCATCTTAAGAGCTGGGTGGGCACGTGTTTCAGCTCTGTGGATACATGCGTGACCTTCGGCAAGCTCCTTGCATTCTCTGAACCCTAGATTAGCAATCTGTACAATAGGAATAACATTACCTACTCTCTCATAGTCAGGCTCAGGTGGGGTCATATCTGTCCAAATGTAATAGTACTATTAACCCCAGCTCTGCATCCCACAGAGAAAACCAAATTATGAATCTATTACCAGCAAATCTGAAAGTAAGGAGCACACATACCCAATATTCACATTGTTTGGTAAACATTTGAACTTTATAACTGGGCACAGAAGAGCTGTAGGCCTTTTGTATCTATAGGTAGCCTTTCATGAAGGTTTAAAAAAAAAAAGTTTTTTTTTTTTTTACTACTGCACCACCCCCACGACATCTACCACCAGTCACCTCCACAAAGCACCTATACAATAACCTCCATCATAATCACCTTAAACTTGCAGAGAATGCTTTTATTTTGAAGTATTCTTTCTTATTTGACTTGATCCACATAACAATCTGACAAAGCAGGAAGATGTCATTTAGAGCTGAATATATTAACCTAGCATAGAAAAGGGATCTTTCCTTAATTGAAGAACTAACTCCAAACCTGAACCATTGTCTATACATGATGCCAGAAGAAAAGCAGTATGCTGGGTAGCACACAGCAATATTGTCCTTTGCTAAGCCAAACTCACTAATGGGGTAGGAGACACTGCTGAGCCCAGGTTTTTAGTGTGAAGTTATATATAAAAAAAGAGTTTTTGGAAGTTGACAATTATTTTTAACTGTACTTTTTTCTGTGTTCTAGGTTAATTTCTCTCTGGTGGTTGTAATTTACAAAGTCTTGTCAATTCCTTGGCTTTTTTTGTTATTCCTTAACTTGAAAATTAGAAGCATAGCTGATGTGTTAAAAATTTGTTTCCTGTATTAGTCTCACTGTTCCTAAAGCCAAATCATTGAGAAAAATACAAAGATCAGAGGATTTGGAAGGTGGAAGATCAGAGCACTCAAGACTGCAGGTGTTGCCTGCTAACTGGGCTCTCAAACTGCAAATGAGAATACAAACAGAACAAATAACAATGGGTAATAATTGCATTCAAAAATTCCACTTTTACATAAAATGGAACTTCTTACCCCTTTGAAGACAATGAACTATTAATAAAAAATAAACTAGCAATCAACATAAGTTGTCAACAGTAGGAAGGTTTTCAAATCATGGCACAGTTGTACTAACATGGCCACCAAAAAATAATGTTGCTGACAATGTAATGGCACTTAGGTTCTCAGTACTGAAACCATATGCCAAGGTGCCCCAGAGGACTGCTGTGAATTCACAAGGGTGTGGCAGGGTCATTTAAAATTCTGAGGGAAACAGCAATAACTAACCTCTGTCAGAACACCCTGTAAATCACTATCGTAAGGTAGTTCAAGTTTCTATATTCGATTACACTTGACTTTTGGTGGCATCATAGAATGCAAAGCTATGTATTCAGAGTTGTCATGACAAAAGCAGCAAGTTCTGTATAAAAAATGAACATGCAGAATCCAATCTGGTTCCAAGGCTGAAGGTGTGCAGTGCCCAACAGATGTGCACATTTAAGGTTTTCTTTAAGAATGACAGAAAAAAATTTATCTCAATTTATACGTATTATTTGTTAAATACTTAATAAGTTGTTTGGATTGAACTACTTAATAAATGTAATGATTAACTATTCCTTTTTGCCTGTCAGAAAAATTACTGAGACACTAGGGGTGCTGGGAACCAAGAAAGTTTGGGAAATGTGGCATTAGTTAAAAAAAAAAAGGAAATAAAAACTACATCATCATTATAATCAATCTCACTCTTCCATGTGTGTGTTTGTGTGTGTTTTAAAATGATGAAAGAAAATACATCAAAATTCAACACTGGGCAGTAGAACTATTATAGGTCTTCTTTCTCTAGCTTCCTGTTCCACAAATTTGGGATTTGGTTTTAGGACACTGAGGTTTTTTTGTTTTGTTTTTTTTTTAATTAAATTTATCAGGGTGAGATTGGTTAATCTCACTATATAGGTTTCAAGTGTACAATTCAATAATACATCCATCATATGTATATTTGCATTGTGTGTTCATCACCCAAAATCAAATCTTCTTCTGTCATATATTTGATCACCAGTACCCTTTTCCTTTCCCTCTGATAACCTCTAAACTGTTGTCTGTGAATTTTTGTCTTATTTGTTGCTTTCATTTTTACATCCTACGTATGACTGAAATCATATGGTTCTCAACATTTTCTGACTTATTTTGGTTAGCATGATTATCTCAAGATCCACCCATGTCATAGTTAATAGTAGTATTTCATCCTTTCTTATGGCTGAGTAATGTTCCATTGTCTATATGTGCCACATCTTCTTTATCTAATCATCTACTGAAGGATACTTTGGTTGTTTCCATATCTTGGTCACCGTGAATAATGCTAAAATGAACATAGGAGTGCATATATCTGTATGGACAAATGTTTTCAAATTTTGGGGGTAGATACCCAGAAGAGGGATTGCTGGATCATATAGTAATTCTATTCTTAAATTTTGAGGGCCCTTCATACTGTTTTTCATAGTGGCTGTACCAATTTATATTCCCACCGGCAGCAGTGTATGAAGGTTCCTCTTCTCTACAACCTCTCTAACATTTGTTATTATTTGTCTTGTTGATAATAGCCATTCTTACAGGTGTGAGGTGGTATCTCATTGTAATTTTGATTTGCATTTCCCTAATAGCTAGTGAAGTTGAGCATCTTTTCATGTCTGTTGGCCATTTATATGTATTCTTGGGAAAAGCATCTGTTCAGGTCTTCTGCCTGTTTTTTAATTGAATTGTTTTTTTTTTTGTTTGTTTGTTTTTATTGTTGAGTTGTATGAGTTCTTTATATATTTTAGATATTAGCCCCCTACTGGAGGCAGGATACAAAATCAATGTACTAAAAAATTCATTGTGTTTCTAAATACTAATAATAAAATTTCAGAAAAACAAATAAAAAAACCAATTCCTTTTGCAATTGTAACAAAAAGAATTAAATATCTAGGGACAAACTTAATGATGGATGTGAAATACTATACACAGGATACTGAAATTTTGAAGAAGCCTGTTTCTATGTGCATCTTTCCTCAGCATTGCTCAAAAAAAAAAAAAAAATCTTGTTTCCTACCCCAACAGCCTTCAGGAAGTGCACTTGGTTTACGGCTTCCAGTCCCTGGGGCTACTCAGCCTAACAGCTGGCAACTGGCAAAGATAACAAGGATAAGAGGTGTGGCCTGCCAGTGTCACAGATGCTGTTACAGGGACAGTCATTTCTCTGGCTCCTGCTTCAGGATGGAAGGAACCGCCTGCAGCATCCTGCAGGTCTGTGGTGAAAGATCATTGGAAACTTGCCCTGAGGAAATTCACACTTGAAAGCACCTTGGAGTAAAAGAGATCTAGGGTATTTTGCTGGTCTGTGCATTTCTCAGAGACCCAACTCTGAGAACTCACATTTTGTACAACTGAGAGAGTTAGCTATAAAATGGAGACTTATACATATCCTTGTTTTATTGACTGTGAGAGAAAACAAAGCCAAAACACTGTTTTCTCCCTAAAAAAAGCAATTTTTCTTATACTTTTTACTTGTGATAATTAGGTTTGTTCTGTTTTTTTTTTAATTCATTGACCACTGATATTCTAAATGTATTATATTGTTTAGTCTTCACAGCAGCCCTACAAAGTAGTACTACTATATCCACTTTTAAGAGATGAGGAAACTGAAGCACACAGAGGTTGAGTAACTTGCACAAGGTCAAATATCTGGCATAAGTAGAACCAAGATTTTGGATTTATCTTGAATAGTCTAGCTCCAGAAGGCTCTTAAGCACAAGATACTATTGCTGCCTCTTTGTAAAGTTATTTTCTTGTCTAGGGGTATCCTTTCATTAGGTATGAATAAAAGACTACTCTTTCAAAATCTAAAATTATACCTTTCCTAAATTTTCTAGGAAGTATAGGCATTCCATTCTCAAAGCTTCCTCAACAAAGTGCTTATAAAAGCTATTGTGTTGTCTAGTCTATTGTAAAATGTATTACATTTTGTTTGTCTTTAGAAATCTATCCCTTCCACACACTATATTGTGTACCTTTTGGAGATGGGGGCCAAATATCGTTTTTCTCTAGAGAGTCATTGCCTAGAACATAGTAGGTTCACAATCCATATTTGATGAAGAAATGAAAGCTGATGCTACACTGATAGCAGTTGCCTTTGGTGCTGTGCCTGTATCCTCTCAGCCCACCTTGGAGGTCACCTACAGGCATTTCCCATCATGGGGAAGGTTTCCTGATTTTTATCCACCTGAAGGTGTCTTCTGGTTGTTGGGGATATTTGACCAAGTATTGAAAAGGCTGGATTTTGCCAAGGGATTAACTGTTGGGAGCAACTTGCAACCAGCGAGAGACTGGAGTTGGTGGACAGATGCCCTAGCTTCCATGTTGGTACAATTTTGAGGTGTGTTCTACAAAGTCCCTCAAGGCATCCCCAACCGTTACCAGTTCATTAACACACTCTTTCTTAACTTCCCTTCCTTCTTGGTCTCAGTATTCTATTTCCTCAAAGCCACAAGGAAAAGAATTCTGCCAACAACTTAAATGGGATGTGAAGCATATTTTTCCCCAGCTGAGCCCCAGGAAGGGAAGGCAGCCCAACTGACACCTTGATCTTGGCCTTGTAAGAGCCTAAGCAGAGAATCTAACTACATTGTGCCCAACACCTGACCTTTGAAAACTGTGAGAATATTAATAAATGTGTATTGTTTTAATCTGTTAAATTTATGGTAACTTGTTACACAGTAATAGAAAACTAATACAGATTATGGTGCCTGGAAGTGGGGAAATTCACACTTGAAAGCACCTTGGAGTAAAAGAGATCTAGGGTATTTTGCTGGTCTGTGCATTTCTGCTGTAACAAATACCCAAAAACATGTATATTAGTTTGCTAGTGTTGCCATAACCAAGTACTGTGGACTTGGGAGCTTAAAAAACAGAAATTTATTTCTCACAGTCTGGAGACTCAAGTCCAAGATCAAGGTAATGGTAGTGTTGTTTTTAAGGCTTTTCTCCTTTGCTTGAAGATGAATGACTTCTTGCTATGTCCTCAACATGGTATTTTCTCTGTGCATGTATGTCCCTGGTGTCTCTTTCTCTTCTTATAAGGATACCCCACCCTTATGAGTTTCTTTAATCTTATTACTGAAAGGCCCATTTCCAAATGCAGTCACACTGAAGGTCAGGGCTTTCATATTGGATTTCAGTCCATAAAAATACAGGAGTTTTGTAACAAGGAAGCGAGTAGAGGCTGGAGGACTTTTGAGGAATATGGGAGAGAAAGTCAAAATTGGCAGGAACAGACACTTAGCAGAAATCTGGATGTAGAGAAGGCTGACAGACAGGGCACAGAAGCAAACGAGGAACGTATTTTTGGAAACTGGAAGAAGGGGGGCCTTGCTATATAGTGGCAGAAAGTTTGGCAAAACTGTCTTCTGGAGTTATGTGGAAAGCAGAAGCTGAAGTGATAAACTCAGTGACACATCTCAGGCTATTGCCAAGAAAAGTGTGTAAGATGCTGCCTGGTTTCTTCCTGCTTGCAGTAGAATGCAAGAGGAAAGAGATTAATTAAAAAAAGAACTTATTAAAAAAAAAAAGGAACCAGAATCTCATGACTCAAAAAATTCTGAGCTTCTCCAGATGGCAAAGATGAGATAATGAAGAGATGGCCTCTCAAGAGAGCATGTTCTAGAGGAAAAGCTGAGGTTGTGATAGTACAACAGTTAAAAGCTCAAAAAGACCAAAGGTCAGAATATGCAATCACACAAAGGGCCTTTTTAAGAACTCAAGAGTGTTCCTCACAGATCTTTCCAATCAAACCAGAGAATCTCTAGGAAGTTTAAGGGCATTATCCCTCAAAATATCTTAGCAGAAGGCTAAAGCACAGGAGAGTTTACCTTTAAAATATAGTGGACAATTTGGTGATGGACAGAGGGGAAGGGAGTTGAGGGACTGGGAGAATGGGGTGAAGGATTAAAGAAGTACAAATTAGTAGTTGATAGTTGGGCACGGGGATGGAGAGCATGGCATAGGGAATGCAGTCAGCATTAATATGATGGCTAGGTGGAGGACCAGGGGAAGGAGGGAGCAACTGGGGGGATTGTTAGGTGTCTAACCAATGTACTGTATACTTGAAACTAATTTAATAAATTTAAAAAAAATCTGTGGATAAAACTTTTGCCTAATGGAGTAAACCATTGTGAAATCCACACAAGGTTTACAAAGTTATTAAGAAATTGTTTAAAGAGAAACACTGTTAGCTGGTAAACTATTCAGCTGCAAACACAGGCTTTTCACGAGAAAGAAGGGCAGAACCAAGAACCCAGAGGGTGGAGCCTGAGCCTCAGAGGATTATTCCCAAACTTTGAAACCTAATCAAGGAACTCCCAATATTTGCCATGCTGGGTTTCACAAGAGCTCTGCATCAGTGACTCCTTTTTACCTTCCATTTCCCCTGCTTTGGCTGGAATGTCTATAGTAATTATCCTACATCTACTCCATCATCAGATGTTGGAAGGGTTGGGGGCAGACACTTGTCTCCTTAGTTTCACAGCTCCACAGCTGGAGAGAAACTGTGCCCCAGCAGCTGTGATTAAGAGACAACCAAGCTCTTTATCCACACCTGACCCTGATTTAACTTTGAGATGATACTGTAATTGGATGAGACTCAAGGAACCTCGGGCTGGAGGGAATGCATCTTGCAAGTAGGAGAGACAATGGGGACCAGAGGAGACAGGCTCTAGGGTGACCCCCTACCTCCAACAATTCCCACCTCCTGGTGGTCAAGCCTTTGTGTAAACCCCTCTCTATGAGTGAGGGCAGGACTTGGTGGCTTACTTCTAACCAACAGAACATGGCAAAGACGATGGGATGTCACTCTGTGGTTATGTTTTACATGATATGGAATCAGTGCAGAGATATCACTTTGTGATTCTGTTATGATAAATACATAAGGCTCCAAGGAGATTAGCTCTCACTCTCCTGCTGGTCTTGAAGAAGCAAACTGCCATGAGTTCCAGAGCAAGGAAATGAATCCTGCTAACAACCTCAACCAGCTTGAAAGTGGATTCTTTCCCAGTCAAGCCTCCAGATGGCAGTGAAGCCCAGCTGACAGCCGTCTTGTGAACCCTTGAACAGAGGGCCCAGTTAAGCCGTGCCTAGACCACAGACTCACGGAAACTGTGAGATAATAAATGTGTGTTCTTTTAGGTCATTATGTTTGTGGTAATTTGTTATGCAGATATAGCAAACTAATACAAATATTGTTAATAGGAGGTGGATTGTGTGATAATAGCAAACTCTTAGACTGGTGCCATCTTGGGCACAGCTTTTTTCGTTGAAATTTTAACCTTACAGGTAACAGCAGCAGCATGCAGCCCATTAGATAGTGATGCGTTGCTTGGGAATGATCAAAGTATTGATGAACTGCTTTCTCACTAGTTTAAATAGAGGCAACAATCTCATGCTTATGACAAAACAATAAAAAGAACAGGATTTGACAGCACCCCACTAAGAGGCTACACTTGCCATCTTGGTGCTCCAGTTCCTTTAAGATGCTCAATGAAAGATAAAATTAAATCTTTCAAGTTCCAAGCATGTGTGGGAGTCACAGAAAGCCTCATGCCTTTTGATTTAGAAGGATTATTTTCAGTTAGGTCACCCCTGCCAGGAGAGAAGAATTTGGGCAAATAAGGCATTCCTGAGTATATCTTCTCCCTTTATATAGAATTTTCCAGTTATCAAAGCACAACCATCCTCATTTGACAAGTTCAGCTGTCAGGAGTTCAGGGGAGGCCACTAAATGGGACATGAACAGAAGTCTGGAGAGAAGCTTGTGACCTGATATGATCAGCTCTGGGAGCAGAAAGGCTTCCTGGTGAGAGAGTGAGAAGAACACTTTTGAACATTTACTCATTTGCTTCTTGGTGCACACTTTCACTGACATTTCTTATTTAAATATTCTGCCTAAATCACTTGAGAGAACTATGTAAAGGGCTTATAGTACTCTACAACTAAAGAATGAAGTTAAATGGCAGTAGTGATAAGAAATTGTAGGGAGGTAGGCATTTAAATGATATCCCTGTCAGATTCTCAAGTGAGTTGTACTTCACAGGCTAGCTCTAGGCTTTCTAAATGCTTGAATCAGAGGTGTCCCTATACACCAAAACAATATCTGTCATCTGACATTAACTTGCTCTACCTTGGGAAAAATCACTTTACCTACCTGGTCAGTTGTATCATGTATTAGATGAAAAGGCAGGACTAGCTTAAAAGAAAGTGACTTTTTTTTTTTTTGACTTAACATCATTTATCCATGCAACAACACTTTTTCATATCCAAAAACACCCTTATCATCAGGAGGCAGGACTGCATAATTGTTATAAGCAAGAGTTTCAAGTCAGATAAGTTTGGGGTTTGAATCCTGGGCTTCTTCCAGTTAGTAGTTGTGGGACCTTCAGCAACTTCTTTAATCTTTGAAGTCTTGCTTTCTATTATAAGCATATCTCGGAGATATTGCATGTTTGCTTCCAGACCAGATGATGAGTATCACAATAAAGCAAGCTGTAATCTTTTTGCTGGTGGAGGGTCTTGCCTTCAATTTGTAAAAAACACCTCTTTGACAAGCAATAAAATGAGGTATACCTATACTGAAAAGATGAAATAAATACCACTCACATGAAAAAAGTTGAGTAAGATAGTGTATCAGTCAGCTGTCCAATAATGCTGCATAACAAACTACCCCGCACTCAGTGTCATACAAAAGACCTGGTGCTGGAGTGACTGCTTCAAGCTGAAAGAATGCAGGTGGCCTGGGGTGGTTCTGCTCCCTATGCCATTCACTCTTCTGGAATCACTGAGCTATCCAGGGTGTATTCTTATGGTTATAGCAAAAGCACTAAGGGAAATCTCAGCTGTACATTTCAAGCCTTTACTCACATTATTCCATTGGCAAGAACAAGTCACATGGCCAAATCTAAATACAAGGGTTGGGGAAGTACTTAGACTTCTATGAGGCTGTGGCAAGAAGAATGAAGAACTGAGTTAAATAATTAAGTATACCACAGATGGTATATGTGAGGCATTTATGTAACAAATTTTATGTAAAAAATTTATGTAACACCCTGATCAGGCCATGATTGATCACCGCCATCTCTGATTATGTTCCGGCCCCCAAAAATCTTTTCTAGGCCTATCAATCTTTCTTGTACTACTTGAAACAAACTAGAAAACTTCTCCTGCTCAAAAGAACTACCAATCCACTCACCTGTCTGCTACTCCAATATGAGGTCTCTCTTTAGAATTATTTTCTTTTTCCTGTGGTCCTCCTAACAAAAGCAAGTACTTTGGATGTGGGGGGCACACAAAGTAATCATTAACCCTTTAGGGAAGAAGGCACAGGAGGAGAAAAGATAGTGTCTAGGATAACTAAATGCAGCTGGGTCTCTGATATTAGAGCTGGGTTCAAATTAGAAATTGAGTGAATTTGAACAAATCAGTCAAGGTTCCTTCATCTCTATAACTAGGTCAAAACTATTAAATGGCTGTTATGAGAATGCTATAAAATAATGAATACTAAAAATTATGTACCCTGTGAAACACTATATAATGTCTGATAATAATATTGTAGATTTTGGTCAGGCCTGTTTTGAAAGACATTCAACAAAATCTGCAGATTACTTCAATTTGATGCCCACTTTGCCTCACACTGGCATCTGTTCTGGGAACAGAATTGGGATAAAATGGTTAAAATAAGGTGGTCACATTAGCCCTGCCTATATTTTGTCACTGTGTGGGAGCTATTGTATCTCCTCCTCAGAGTTATAGCAGGAAACCACAGTCACTGCAGAAATGCTGGCAAGGCCTTCAGAAATAGATCTAACCCTCAGTCATAACTTACTTTCCAATGTAACCTGTTACTGATAATTGCTTTAAATTGGTACATTCTATTTATATTTACCTTGGTCTTGCCGGTGATTGCAGATACTAAACTCTTGAGAGGGAGCGACAGATTGTTTATTAATGAGGTCTTAGTGGTGTAATTTTAATTGGGAACCTGGGATCCATCTTCTAAATTCCAGGATCATGGAATATAAAAGTCTAGTTATTTTCTACTTGTACTAGTGAGTGACAAGTATGGGATCCAAACATGTGTGCTAGGATGAGCCAGCCAACCATCCTGGAGAAGGTGTGTGTATAATACCTGGCCCTCATCAAAATGGAAGAAGAGGTGAGTAACTGCAATGATAGCTTTCCTGTGATGAGCCCCTCTATACTGGAAACATAAGCCTTTGTTTTTTAGAGTTAACAACTAGCTTATCTGAGCTAAGGCTGCTCAGACTTTGAAAAGAATGGTAAGATAGCTTAGACACTGCAGTAAAAGAAGATGGAACTTTTAAGTGGTTGATGTCAGTTTTTTGTTTTTTATTTTCAGGTGTGTGTGTGTGTGTGTGTGTGTGTATGTGTGTTGTGTATGTGTAGTGTGTAAGAGGGAGAAAAAAAGGGGGAGAGGGAGAGAGAAAAAGGAGCTGTTTTTCAGAAGTTTCCAGATATGGTTGGATCACAGAAATGAAAATATATAATAAACCTGGCTTTCATTTCAGCTTTTCCATCCCTTTGGAATAAAAACTACCTGGCCCAAATTTCCTGAATTTAGGCAAGTGAAAGAATTTAGGGCCACTATAATGTTTTTCTTCCACAGTCTCCATGGCAATGGGGAAGTTGACAAGGCATGCTGAAAATAAAAGGTTTCTAGAAAGTAGTAGGAACTGAGAAAGTTGTGAGAGTCCGTGTCTGTTTTCCTCACTGGTTTTCCAAGTGCACAAATATTAGAGATAACTTTAGCAAAGGATTAACAACTTGTCCTCCCAGTGAGAGCCTGGGTTCCAGTCAATTTGATGGAAACTGCTCTAAGTCATTTCAAGTGGTATCTTGGACAAGACATTTTAAAATATAGGTTATCTGCCCAACGAGTTTCATTTTATAATTACCTTTTCCTTTTTTTAAAAATTTAACAATCCTTACAACACACACATTATTTCTTCTATAAGGTTTTTATATTTTTCTTAAATGTCTTTTGATAATCACACAGTCAGAAGTTGTCCTAACATCTCACCTACTCATGCCTACTTGTCTGTTATGTCCCTAAAATCTGTTGGATTACATGGCAATACTGGTTGGCATACTTTAAATTGGATCTGACCTTTAAATAGATCAATTCATTTTGTAATACTACAACTTCTTGATCTGAGACCTATGTCCTTCATACATGGAGATTTAACCTACAGCAAACTCCTGACCATGGCTTCAAAACTCCCCCACATCATCCAGTCTCTCACCGTCTGATCATATCTCTGGCTCACTCTTCTGTCGCAAGAGCCATCTGTTTGTCCTTTAAACTCCCCAAGCTTGCTTTGGTCACAGAATCTCTGCATTAATGCTTCCTTCTGCCCATGAACTTCCTCCCACCTCCTGGGGCTTCTCCTGGCTCCCTTGTCACCTTCAAAGAACTCTCCTCAAGGACTCTAAATAGCTTCTCCATGCCTTCAGCTACTTTATATTATTATGATTTTTTTTTTCTTCATCACAGTTATTGCTACTGTGGCAATAAAGATATAGATCTCAGAACTGCCTTTGAGTTAGTTAACAAACAGGTATAAGCAACCCTGGGTACACAAGAGAAAATAAACTCTGAGAAAATACAGCAACAATAACACCTCTATCATCATTCTCAACAATGACAATATAAAGCAACATTGAGCCTTACTTATTCAGCAGCTATCAGCTTATTGGAGATGGTATTCTTTTATCTTTTAGGTCTAAAACAACTACTGTAACCCTAGCAATTAAAAATGAGTACTGCAGTGTAACTTGACGAATTATAAAATACATAGTAAAATAATAAAGAAGTGATTCAAAACCATACCATTAATATTTTTATAACAAGTTGAGTGTTGGTATGACACCTTTTATAACCATTATATTTTATGCGTCTTTACCATTTTTTGTTTGTTTGCATGCATTTACTCTTTTTTAAGGTATTTATGGTTGAAGCAGCCAGGAAAACCTGATATATTGAACCTGTGATTTTCTTGAAATATTTGGGAGATTTGATTAATATTTGAATGTATAATACAATTTGATTGATGAAATTAATTTAATAGTAGGCACTGGTATTTTTCTTAAAAATTGCTTAACAAAAAATATCAGTGCCCTCATTTTACAACTAAGAAAACTTCTGTTCAAGAAAGTAGATAGGCAATTTATTTAAAGCTATGCAGTTTGTGAATTGGCAGATCATGAATTTGGATAACAGTGTGCTGACTCCTGGGGCCTCTTCTTTCCATTATTATTATTATTATTATTGTTATTGTAATTATTATTTTACTTAGAGCTAATTTCATTTTATTTTTTATTTTTCTATTAAATTTATTGGGGTGACATTGCTTAATAAAATTATATAGGTTTCAAGTGTACAATTCAATAATACATCATCTGTTGACGGCACTGTGTGTTTGCCACCTATGGAGTAAGTGGTTAAGATCGCAGTTTCTGGTTCAGGCTGCCTGGGTTCAAAACCTCTTTACATTTCAAAAGGTCCAGCTGATTGAACATCAGGGCACTGAATTTCATGTTGTAAGAGTTTCTACACTAACATTATATTTTAGTAGATCTAAAAGAAGGAGGAGGTGAAACCACATAGACTCATGTGGCTAAGAAAACTGTGGGGAATCCATGAGTTTCAGAAGGGCTCCAGTGGAAAACATCAGGATGAAAATAAAAGAGCAGAAGCCACTCAGCCCAGCTGAAGGTCAGAATGAGGCTTCCAAGTTATAAGACACAAAACAGATATGGAAGCCAGAAAAGTAATGAGCAGGCAGCTCTCAGATTTCAGAATTCCTAGGAATTTCATTCTTCTAAGACCCTGACAACTATCTGATTTCCTTGATAGCTCTCAGAAAGTAGAGACAAAAACTAAAAGAAATAGCCCCTCTAGACTTATTCTGACCAATGGAAAAGAGCACACCAGTGAGGTAAAGATGAGAAAGAGCCTTGAGAGAGTTTGTTATCTTGGCTCAAAGGGAGATAATGCCAGAATACCTCAAATTGTGGCCCTGTGTTTTAAAATATTCAAGAAAAGAGTGAATCCCAAGGAAATAGGACTCAGAAGGATGATATGACTCTGATAACTTAAATCCTGAATGCAGCATTGTGAACCATGATGAGAAAAGGTAGAGAATAATAGAGTAATTTTGGTAGATTCCATTTTTTAATGAGCTTTCAACCTATATTATGATAATGGAAAAACAAAACAATGGTACAAGTGTTCAAGAATGGGGTGGCCAGACCTCAGGATTTACCTCTCTTGATTTTACTTGTCTTTGTCAATAGAGTGTTTTTTAATGCAATGGCTGAGAGAAGAGATAGAGATGAGAGAACGTTAGCTTTGGAAGATTATAAAATACCAAAGACCACTAAGATGAAACAAACTCAGTGAGTTCTAGTTTTGCTTTGGTATTTTCTACGATTTTCCCAACTTGAAAGGACAAAAAGAATATTGTTAAGTTTTGAAAATAAAATTAGAAAATGGGATTGTGAGTAAGAATATAGGCATTTAAAATGACCTCAAAACTCTTGGTTTAGAGAAATTATATCCTATGCCAGTATAAGGGATGTGACAATATATTCAATAATTTTTGAGACAGTTGTATGTACTAGAACAGTGGTCCCCAACCCTGGGCTGCAGACCACTACCAGTCTGTGGTTTATTAGGGACTAGGCTGCACAGCAGGAGGTGAGCAGCAGGGTGTAGGATGGTGGGGGAGGCAATAAGCTTCATCTGCATCACCTCCTTGGCTCCGCCTCAGATCACCAGGCATTAGGTTCTCATGGGAGCACTGGCCCCTGGTACCAAAAAAGTTGGGGACTAATGAACTAGAATATTACCAGCCAACTAGAGAAAACAAACAAACAAAAATCCCCCCCAAAACCTGGGCAGTAAGTGATGAACAAGTTGTAGAAACCAGATAATCGAATTTGATGTAAGTAAGCCAAAGATAATGGTTCTCAAAATTCTGGGTCTAAAAAATCTCTTATAATTATTGAGGACCCCAACCTACTTCGGTTTATGTTATATCTAGCAATACATAAGTATTTAAAATTTAAATTGTGAAATGTTTAAAATGTAACAATACAAAGCACACAATCCATTAGGCATGAGACCAACGATGGCAACACAGGTTATGTAGCTTCTGGGAAACCCCTCTGTATAGGTGAGAGGGAGAGAATGAGAGTGAAAAAGGCAATCAGTGCCTTACTATTATTATGAAAATAGCTTTGATCTTGCAGACTCCCTGAAAGAGTCTGAGGAACTCCCAGGGCTCTGGACCACACTTTGAGAAGAGCTGTAAGAAAACTTCTCAGCTTGTACTCAAGGGGACATGAACAAAGATGTCCATGACAGTATTAATTGTAATAGCAAATACTTGGCAATATCCCTTAGTAGAAAACTGCAAAAACTATAAAAATATTAATTTTTTAATAAACTCATTTTCTACATACCAATCTGAATTTATCTCGAAACAATGTTAAATAAAACAGCAATTTAGAATATACTTTTAATAAAATTTAATGACATCATTTACTAAAATTTAAATATGCAAAATAATAGTATTTAGTATTATTTCTATAGTTCTGTGTGAAATGAAAAATCTGAAGGAAATATTAAGATATGTTATTTGCTCACTTTAGGTAGAAGCTATAAAGGCTTTTAATATTATCCTGCCTACTTTTTAAACATTTTCAAATGACTGCTATGCTGTTACAAAAGATGATCATTATGTTCTAGCTTCAGTCCCACCTAGAATATAGAACAAACAGTTAAACAAAGTATGTCCCCCACTCACCCCCATTGGCAGCATCAGCATCATCTGAGAGCTCTTTAGACCCGCAAATAATCAGGCCCACCCCAGACCTGCAGAAACAGACTCTCCAGTGGGTGGGTGGGGTGGGGTGGGGGGTCAGGAATCAGGGTTATAACACATCCCCCAGGAGATTCTACTGAAGGCCCAAGTCTGAGAACCATCAAGCAAAAACAGATGTGACCATTCAGCCTGACATTTATATAAATACATCTAATTCAGCAGGAATTTTGGCAATATTACTTATATGCCCTTGCAGATGAAAAGACATGAGATATAAAAATGAGTTTCTCAAAGATAGTTGTCAAATGTTTTAAAGGACTCCTCCCTCCACCTTCGGGTGTTTGTGTTATCTCAATTTGCCTACATGATATTGACTTGGATACATGAACTTTAACTTTTGATAAAAGTCCAAGTCAACCTGTGGCTTCTTATTAAATTTCTGAAATTTGGAAATCTTGGCCAGTGTAAACTTGCACTGATTACACAGTATGTGATAAATTTCTTTATAACTATCTAAATCAAGATACTAAAAGTGTGGTACCCGGACCAGAAGCATCAGTATCACCTGTAAACTTATTAGAAATGCAAATTCTTGGGCCCCGTCCTACTGAATGAGAAATTCTGGGGACAGGTCCAGCAATCTGTGTTTTATCAAGTACTCCAGGTGATTCTGATGGACTGTAGTTCAAGAAACACTGATCCAAATCAGTCTACTTAGAAGAGGTACATCCTGTTAAGCATGACATGAACGTTCTGAAAAGAAACGTTCTGAAAATCCTAATCAATCAGAGAAGAGAGTGTTGGTTGCATTGGTGAATTTCCATTTAGAACCAGCCTGCCTGAAGCTCACTGACAAAGACTGAAGAACTGGCACTTTGCCACAACAAAAGGCACTATACATTTCTTCCATTTACCACTTTTATGGCATAATCTCTTCTTTGTCTCCTTCAAAGGACAAATTGACCAAATTAGAATTGTTGGTTCTACTTAAATAACTTTGCCAAAATGGCTTTAAAACAGCATAATGCTATCTATTTACCCCTTTCAGTCAATTCATTTATAGTTTCTTATTTCAAGAACAGTTCTGACTTCTGAGATATACACTGCATGGGTTTATTATGTCATTCTCAATGACCTGTAAGATTTCTCCAGAGAAGGCATTTCTGAACAGTGGGGTCATCCCAACTGCATGGTATATCTTGGCCCCTTGAAACTTTCACTTTCCGTTTTCTAAGAGGCTGGTAGAGTCGGCAGGATTCTTTCGGACTACAGCAACATCGTCTAAGATCCGCCAACAGTGCTACCTGCACTCACAGGACTTGAAGAGAGAGAGAGAATAGATCTAAAAAAGTTTGGTGAGAGTATGAGGTATGAATTTCTTGGGCATCCTTCAGTTAAAAACATTTGATTAACTCTACTCTTTCTGGGGAAAATTCAACCTAGCTGACTATTATTTTGTCATTTGTTGTTTATTTAAAAAAAATTTTTTTTTTCACAGACAATACTGTGCCTGAGGTCTCATCTGCAGAAAAACAGGGCTGGATCTATCCTTGAGATGTATTTTCCAGTCACGCCCCCAGTTGGCATTTAAATGTCTGGAACAAATATTTTCATTTCCTGCAGTCTGGATGCTCACATTTGGCGTCAGAGGTAGGAAGCCATAAAGTAACAGAATCATGGGGCTCAAGAGCTCAGCAATTAGGAAACTTTTGCTGCGACTCTTGCCATGTATAATAAATTCTGTCAGAGAGGATATTGAACCAGCCCAACCAGGAGATGAAAAAATGAACTAGAAGGTCCTCTTTAAGTCCTATGTCCACTGAGAATAAGAGATTATCACTGAGATGGGAACTTCTTCCTTCACTGATGGCCAAGACCTGCCAAGATGTGACAAGTGAAAACCATGGTGAAATGATACTCTATCCTTACACAATAATAAATATGCTTTCTAAGAGACAGAGTATATCTTGGGCCTTTAGTTAGGATGTTACACTAAGACTGTAGGGTGTCTCATCAAATAATAATTGCACTCAAGGGCAAGAAAATAAGTCTTCATTTCATCTGGGCATTTTTCCCTTTACCATGATGATCAACAGTGGATGACTTTTTGGGGCACACTGCCCAAAATATCCTATTCTATTTTCCGGATTTCATGAAAACTTGAGATATGAGAAAAATAATGAAATCCAAAAGGAAATTTTTCCAATCCCAACTTCTTTTTAGATGTGGCCTTCCCTATCACTTGGTCATTAATTAAGCATTAGCCTTCTCTTGGGGAGAAAATTATGTTCAATAATAGTAAATTGCCTAATATTAACCGGTACAGTTGGTTAATTTGTCAGTTTCTATTAAATATCAATCAATAGCTGTTGAAAATGGGGGCTTCCTTTTGTCTCTAAAAAATTTATCTACTCAAATATTCACCTTTTAAGTATTTTACATTTTAGCTGGCCTGAAAGGTTTAAAAATCCTATCAGAAAATCAAATTCACAAAATGCAGGATTAGAAGACTACATACTGATCTTTAGGCAGAACAGATCCACAAGTTCAATACTAGAATGGAAAGACTATGCATGAATGATAGAATGGCAATTCTAATTTAGTCAGCTGAGATGATATCTTATAAACATTTCCCATAATTTATCAGCTATACTCCATCTTTGCATATTTTAAAAAATTCATCCAAGAGGCAGATGGGGTAAAAAGGGTCAAATATTGGTGACAGAAAGAAATCTAACTATGGCGGTGAACATATAATGCAAAATATATGACTTACTGTTGAATGGTACACTCGAAACTTACTGGATTTCGTTAACCAATGTCACCATAATAATAAATAAATAAATAAATAAATAAATAAATAAATAAATAAATAAATAAATAAAATGCATCCACTTTTGTTTTGCCTGTCACTTAAATACAATATAGTCAATATTTCTGTTAACACAGACTAAGTTATTCATGGAGCTCAGATGTCTACTAATAAGATGGGAATCTGATCTACTAGATAATTTGATGATAAGACTTCAACAATGTTTAACTACCATAGGATGTTTGGGGGCAGTTACTTGATGGTCTATGGAATTCTTATTCTGCAGAGTAGAAGACACCTGAAATGGCTGGTTTCTCTTTGTAGTAACAACGTATCTGCAATTTACTAAGTCTGATTTCTGCTTTAATGCAATAATTGTCATGAACATTTCTTGCCAAATATCTATTAGCCATATGTTTAAGGTAATTATATCCTATTCTAGGATTCAAATGATTTACTTTTATTTGAAATAGCTGTCTCTTAGACTACAAAGACAAATGTGAATACACGTGTATATATACTTATATAAATATACATATTATTACATATATAAAACATGTATATGTGTATATATCTGCTTATGTATACTTATGTATAAAAATCATTTATTATTAAAATATGTTAACACTAACTTTATATAAAAGAAAAGTTTAAACATTCTGGGGGCAAATGCAAAACAATAAATGCTTGTCTAATGTAATGTTTAATCAAAAGATATTACCAATATTTACCAGAAGGGGTGGATAATATAATTCAGCATAACAACTAGTAAACATCTAAAGAGAAATAAAAATATCCTACTTTGTGATTGCATTTTATATGTCTGATTTAAAAAAGATCTCACATCTAAAAACTGAGGTTCCTTTTCATGCAACTTACAGTAAGTGGTGAACATTATAATCATTGAAGAATAACTGTGGCCAATCTGTGGATATTTAAAAACAAATACATGGCATAGACATTTTATAGCTTGCCCATAAAAATGATACACTTCATAAAATGAGAACATGCTTTTTAAGCCAACTTAAAGGCAGAATCCTCACCATACCTTCATGGGAGCCAGCTGGATAGGTGTGATGCACGAAGGGTCCACCATGGGCTTCGGCCTGTTGGCAGTGTCTGCTAACAGGCTGTGCCACTGCTGGGGCAGGCCCGTAAATTTCTGTTCTTGCGGATCGAACCCAGTATGAACCCTGTGTTCAAAGTTGGATGGGCCAGATATCTCAATCTTTTTCTTTTTCTTTCCAAACATGATGGAAAAATCTGGAAAATGCAAACAGAAAAGTACAACTGTTTATATTTTGCCAGCAGAAGACCACAGGAAAATCATTAATTCAATCAGTTACATCTTTTTCAGTTATTCTTCTATATATCAGCTTTTGAAAAAGATAAAAATTGGATTTTCACAGTGGGTAAATTAGATAATTTCATTCAGAATTTTTGTCATCTCTTTGCACTTGCCGTATGAAGTGTAGTTCCCTGCCCCTTTGATTTTGGACTTGGCCATATGACCTGCTCCGACCAATGAACTGTGGATGGAAAGACAGTGTGCCAGCTCATGGTGAAAGTTTTTTTGGAGTCGCTGCATTTCCACCTTTCTTCCTGTGCTCCTGTCACTTGCCATGAAGATCTCTCTGGTGGATGATGCTCCTTCAGCCTAGGTTCTGGAAGGAGAGTTGCATGAAGCAGACACAAATCCGACCTCCAGTCTGCAGCCAGGCCCAACTGAGCCACAGCTAAACCATAGCTAAACCACAGCCAACTCATGAGTAATAAATAAATATTTATAATTTAGCCACTGAGATTTTGGACTTGTTTGTTATGTGGTATTATCAAAGCAAAAGCTGGCTAGCACACAAGGAGAAGTATCTGAAAGTTTGGTGTGCATTTAAAATCTAAAACATTTGTGTGGAGAAATATAATATGTATATACATGAGAAAGGGGGTTAATAAATATATTCACTAGTAAAATTACTAATAAAATTAAGTAAACATTTGTAAAACACTGTAAAATACCTAGCACAGGTAGGTGCTGCAAGTATTTACTATGCCTCTGGACAAGTGTACGAAAAACAACTGGAGTTGCCTGCAGGGAACTGGCGGGGGTTGGGGGGCGAGGCAGGGAAAGAGACCTGCTTTTCAATGTATAATACATTTAGAACTTTGTACAATGTATTTTACCTGTTTTAAATAATGTTATTTACCTAGCTTAAACATATCCTTTGACCAGGTTACCTCCAGAAAATATGTAAAATAGACATTGTGTGCTTTATAGTATTACAAACACCTGTAAGATAACCTGGTTTTGAATCTCAGGTAGAGTACCTATTCACTGTGAGCTTGAGTAATTGCTTTTCCTTCTCTGATTTACTGTGAACAAGAAAATCATGATCATTTGGGAAATCCTGACAACACTGTCATGGGCATATTAAATGAGGATGTTTTGGCTTTAATGTTGCCTTGCTGGGGAAGCCTTATCTGAGCGCTCAGACTTGAATAGGTGGGTTATACACTTTCCTCCAGCTCTATGCACAATATTTTCACAGCATTTACTCACCTGCTGTAAATTAACTGTGTAACAGTATGCTTGGTGTCTATTTTTCCTACTAGAATGTAAGATCCATGACAAAAGAGATAGTTCCTGCTGTTTATTACTACTTGCCAGTGACTGGCATAAAGAAGCGGTCAAGAAATATTTGCTGGCAGACTAAAATCACTGAGAACAATACATTTATTCAGTGAATAGCATCCCTGATATTTCACACCTCCCAGCTCCATATGTTAACAACTTCTCTTGCTCGCTTCCTTCTTCCATTTCTCTCTTCTCTTCATCCTCCTCCATTAAAATTTCTCTTTCTTCTTTTAACCACTTATTCTTGCTTAGCAAGCAAGATCTTCCTGTTGCCTTCTAGTTTTCTTAAGCTCCTGTTGCATCTTCAACTTGGATGTCTAGTCTGTTTAAGCTGCTATAACAAAATGCCAGAGAAAGGGTGCTTATAAACCACCCAGAAATTTATTCCTTTCGATTCTGGAGACTGGAAACCCCAGATGAAGGTGCTGGCAGATTCAGTGTCCGGTGAGGACCTGTTTCTTAAATGCCATCTTTAAAATGTAACTTCACATAGTGGAATGAATAAGAGAGTTCTCCTAGGTGTCTTTAATAAGAATACCAATCCTATTCATCAGAGCTCCACCCTCATGGGCTAATCACCTCCCACAGGCCCCACTTCCACATACCATCACCTTGGGGATTAGGATTTCAACAAATGAATTTTGGAAGAACACATTCAGATCACAGCATTGGATATATATTCTCTCAATAGCAATCAGATCCTTCACAGCCTTAACTCTCCAGATTCTATCAAAGTCCATTCTCTCATCTATCCTGGTTGTTACTTAGAACTAATTTGGAAAACTAACATAAGGTGCTAATGAAAAACTTATGAAGATCATAAAAGCTCAAAATGCCTTGAGGTGTTGCTTCTCCTGAAAGTCACAATTGTATATATTTTTTATTCATTAAGTACTTTATTAGAGTGGATTAATAAATATTGGTTAACTAACTTTAAACATTTGAGCACATCTAAGCCAAGTGTGAAGAAGTGAAGGAACCAGTTGTGGCATCCCAGTTGTCACAGGAATGACCCCTGCCATTTTAGGCCTCCCAGTATCTTTGTCCTTGGGTGAACCCCTGCCACAGTGACTCTCGACCTAGATATATAATTTTCTGTAGCCCATGGGGCAACTGAAACCATGACACAAACATGAAATGTGCTTGCACATTGGGGCTTTCCCTCTTGCTGCTCTTGGAACCAGTAGCCAGCATGAGAATCAGGCCAGGCTATCTTGCTAAAGGATGATGGACCATGTAGCCTAGTCACCAGTCAGCCCAGCTAACAATGCAGCCTGGAAGCAGAGCCGTCTAGCTGACAAGGAAGAATCCACTAGGCAAGCCCAGTCAAACCAGCAGAAGAACCACCCAGCTGAGCTGACCTACAGAAACAGAACAAAATTGATGGCTGTTGCTTTAAGTCATTCTATTTTGGAGCAAATTGTTGCATGGAAAAGGTAGCTGTTGCGAGAATGCAACTAAACCTTACATCTTCAGATGCCCAATCATTTTTCCCTTTCTATTTTTGCTACTTCAAAGCCACATGTAACAATGTCCAATATGGGTAAGTATTTTAGCTGTTACACAATTGTGTTAACTCAGAAGACTCTTGATTGTGACACTCCTTTCTGGTTGGTTGAAGGCCTAGAATGTCTTCAGTGGCTAGGGAATTACATCAAATAAATAAGTGGCTCTAACTACCACCTCTCAGTATTATTAAGTGAAAATAAAAATACATTTGAAAACACAACTTGGTCATATATTGGCTGAGTCAACTTGACATTTTAATAAAATTTATAATTTAAAAAAACGAGGTAGAAATTATTTTAGAAAAATCATTTGAGAAGACTTCTTTTGTATGTATTCATACCTGAACAAGTACTGAAAATGCTAGGTCAAATATTTTTAGAATGAGCATAGAAACGTCTTACTATTCCTTTCCTGACTGTGAACTTTCCAGTGGTTACTATGTCATTCATGTGAGAATATAAAAAAGAAAATATCAATGAATTAATACTCTTCTTATTTTTCAATGAGACAATGTAGAGAAGAAACCCACAGCTGAATTAACCTACCTACATTGCACCCTGTGACACTGCACAACTTTAACCTAAATGGCAATAAATACAGTTCCACATTCTAACACGTTTGAATTAAAGAGTTCTAGAGGAAGCAACTTAAAAGGAAAATTTAAAAATTCCAAATCCTAAAAGCAATGTTCTTGTAAAGCTCACATTTGACTAAATGCAGAGAGAGAATCTCTATGTTGTATAGTGATCTTCTATTGGTGATGGTCATTATTCTGGAGGTATCCCACATTCAGGGGAAAGATAAAGCGATCCTGGTACTTTTTAGTAACATGGAGCAGAGGGACACACAGTATGGAAGTAAAGATGTGCTTGGTAGGTAGTTTCTTCTCCCTGATGTATCCTTATTCTGTACCTGGCATGGTGCTAAATGTTCAGTGTATATACTCTAACTTAAAACTCACAATAACTCTATGTTGGGGATCTACAAGATCACTCTCAGGTTTGATTTGCTAGGAGAACTCACAGGACTCAGAATATAGTCATATTCATGGCTGTGATTTATTACAGTGAAAGGATACAAAACAAAATCAGAAAAGAGAAAGAGCACATGGGTAAAAGTCTGGAGGAAACCAGGTGCAGCTTCTAGGGGTCCGCTCCCAGGAAATTCACACAGGACATAATGCATCTAGCACTGAACTGTGACAACACATGAAATGATGTCTACCAAAGAAACTCATTAGAGACTCAGTGCCTGAGGATTTTATTGAGTACTGGTCATGGAGGCATCCTCTGCCTCGTCTGTGCCAAAATTTCAGCCTCTAGAAGGAAAGCAGGGCTTCAGTATAAACCACACTGTTTGCATAAACTGTTTAGCCACAGTGAGCCATTCTTTTTATTATTACTATTATTATTATAATTAGTTTCAAGTGTACAGTACATTGGTTAGACATCTATATAGTTCGTAAAATGATTCCTCCATTTGCTCCCTCCCTCCCCTGGCCCTCCACCTAGCCAACATATGAATTCCAACTGCATTCCCTATGCTGTGCTCCACCATCCCTATGACCATCTATTACCTATACAGTGAGCCATTCTTATCAAGAAATGTTGGGAACTCTCCTAAAACCCAAGTTCTCAGATGCCAGCCACAGGCCAACCTCACAAATAGGTTTTTCTAAGATACACAGTCTTAGGTCTTCTATGTTAACTCTTCACTGAGCAAGAGATATTACATCTCCATTCTCTAGAAGCTCAGAGCTTCGAAACAGATAAAGCTGACGACTCAGAACCCCAGGCACATGCTTTTCATCACTGGGCAATACCCTGCTGCCCTGCACTTGCCTTCTCTACCGGGCACATCACCCCTGACCCTCTTAGAGAACCCTGCTCCCTCTGAAACACAGGCTGGTGAGAAGGGTGAGCTCTAAGAAGATGACTATGAGATTCTTGAGGTTTCCTGGGTCTCATGGCTCTCCAGAAAGACCCTTTTTATGGGGCTGAGTAGAACTCTGTCACTGAGCAGGTAAGGGTGAGGGACCGTTGATATTGCTGGAAGCCAGGACAAGCCCTCACACAGAAAACATTTGCTTCTCAGCATCTATGTAAATCCAGGGGCTGGAATACTTCATCCTCCTCCTGAATTCCAGCAGACCCACCTCTAGAACCATTTGGTAGACATGTTCAGTACATAAAATTTGCTACAGGTTTTAAGAGTCAACATTTTGAGACTTAATAACTGCTATTTGCTTATCCCTTTGTTTCATCATTAAACACACCTGTGAGCATTCCCTTGCTAGTTTGCTCAGCACTAACTAAAGCATGTTCTTGGGAACACCAGCTCTGTGAAAGAAGAATTGGGAGGAGATTGATTCCTTAGTCAAGTTAAGTTTGGGAAACAATGGGTTTCATAAATTTTCTTTATGGGACTTCTCAAAGTCTTTATTATGCTAATGTATAGTTACTTTCCTAGAGAAAGATCGTAAAAAACCCCAGAATCCCTGCTTTTGAAAGTTCTTGCAAAACTCAAAAAATAACATTGCTGTGACCAAGGGCTTCAGTCAACACTTGTCATATGGAAGGTGTGTCTTGGAAGAGACTGAAGGAAATCCATATCTCCAGATATGCTCTGACATGTTCACTGTCATCTTAGCCCTCAACCTGCTTTCAGGGACATCCCAGCTCTCAACCCTACTTAGCAGGTTGTCCTACTTTAAGAACATGCCTAGTATAAAAGCTCTTGGATGCAGCATCTCCTGATTCGGGTCTATTAGTTGAGATAATGAGCAGAGTTTCAGAGAAGAACAAGGAAGCAGGAGAAAAGTACCTGGGACTATTCAGTGCAGGCCATTTGGGGCGGTGGCACAGCATCTTCCTAGGGACCAGAAAATGCCCCTTAAACTACACTTATATAGAACAGATTGTGCACCAGACACTGTTTTGTATGTGATCATTCACATATTCTTTTCACAGAAATTTATGCTGTAAAGACTATTATTATTCCAACTATACAGATAAGAAAACTGAGGCCTAGAGAGGTTAAGAAAGGTGCCCAAGTTCACCAAAGTAGGAAGAAGCTGAAATGAAAGCTGAAATCCAGGCAGTCCACATCCTGAGAAGGGGCTCATACACACTCCTCTGCACTTGCTGCCTTTAATCGCAGTCCCACCTGCTATGTGGCATGACCTACAGCCCTGGGAGCCTGTCTGAGGTGGAGAGTCCTTCTCTCCAAATGGAGGTAACTCCAGATTTTCCTAGTTTCTGGAATACTTAGAATAACTAAATAAGAAAGCATAAGAAGTCTTTTGAAAACAACACCAGCAATAATAATACTAGCTAACATGAAAGGAGTATTTTCTGAAATCCAGAGATTGTCTATGCTGCATGTTACAGCCATTCTCTTATATTCTGACTGCTCTGGGAGGTATTACTCTTATTTTACAAGTGTGGAGAATGAAGCTTAGGGAGGTGAAATGATTTGATTTCCCAAGGTGGCATGGTTAATAAATGGCAGAAATAAACTGAAATTCAAGTTTATGTAACTCCAGACTTGGCTTTTAAAGGCTTTGCTTGACTAACTGATTGCAAAGTCCCATTCCATTATCAGTATACAATTACTTTCACTTAAAGTGAATTTTAGGCAAAACCAATAATTGTGTACCAGGTTGCTGGGTGAGGGGAGAAGGTCCCAAAACCTGTATGACATCATAAAGCAGCAGAGAATTGAGAGATGAACAACAAAAACATATGTTACCTTGAAAAATATAAGCTCTTTAAAAAAGAAAGATTATAAAGAAGCCATTACACAAAGAAGAGAAAGATGACAGGAAACTTGGGAAAACCAAAAACTGGAATAGATAGAAAATATAATTATAGTTCTTGGTTCATCAGTAAGCAATGACAAAAAATTACAAAATATAATGACCATTTACTGCTAGAACTAAAAATAGCCAAAAAATTATACTGGGAAAATAGGGCAGGTGGGTAGATTGTATAATAAAGCTAAGTTCTACCATTTACTGCTAGAACCAAAAATAGCCAAAAAATTATACTGGAAAATAGGGCAGGTGGGTAGATTGTATAATAAAGCTCAGTTCTTTCCACTGTAGCAGAAAATAAAAGAATGGAGATGCCTAAAATAAATATAGCTGTATACATATATTTTTGGCCATATGTAAAAAAAAAAAACTGGGGAAAAAAAGATCAAAACTCAAGAAATGTGATTTTGGTCTCTGAGAAGCAGAACTTGGAGTTACCATAAAGTAGATCATGGAACCACTGGATATATTATACCTTTCTGTAAACCATGTGTCATGTATTTCTGTCCTGAGATATTTTTAAACCAACTGAAAACACGAACACTTGTTAAAATTAAAATGTATCAGAACACATTCAAATAAAACTTTTAAAATCCATCCTTGGGGTTAATGTTCAGAAAAAGAGATTGATTTTCGTGGGTAGCAGAGTAAAAAGAGGGTTACCAACCAACATTTAAAAATCATATCCAGAGTAGCCATTCAGGAATGACTGAAGAAGCTGTTATCCCTTGGGAAATACAACTTGGGCTTCCAAATGGTACCAGCCTATTTAGATTCTCATCTTGCCTGAGAAGCGGCAGTTCATACAGGTAAGTCATTAGTAGAATTCTGATCTTTGACCCTTTTTAACCTTGTTTCTATTGTTCTACATTAGCTGCTAAAGTTTTTAAGTACTGGCAAAACCTACCTGTGTGGTAGTCACATCTACTGATATGACTTGTGCTTGGGAAAGAAATATCTCCTCTGATAGTTGAATTTCATGTTTACCATTGGATGAACAGATGGACACATGTAAAAAAACCATGTATGACAGTTCATAAATTAATGTTCCCTATTTCTAGTTCCTGTAGAATGTCTTCGTTTACAGGTCCTCAGCTTATGGTATAAGCATTGTATTAGTCAGAGTTCTCCCATAAAGCAGAACTATCAGGATATATACACAGACATACATACATACACATTCATTCATTCATTCATTCATATATATTGATATATGAGAGAGATATGGAGGAAGGGAGAAAGAGTATTATAGGAATTGGATAATGCGGTTATGTTGGCCAAGATGTCCCATGGTCTGCTGTTTGTAAGCCGGAAAGCCAAGGAAAACTAGTGGTGTAATTAAACCCAAGTCCATAGGCCTGAGAATCTGTGGCTAATGGTATAGGTGTGGTTCTGAATGTAAAAACAAGAACCAGGAGCATCAGTGTCTGAGGGCAAAAAACTGTTGTCTTCAGCTCAAGCAGGGAGAGTGCTAATTCACCCTTTGTCTTTTTGTTCTGTTCAGTCCCTCAAGGAACTGGACCACCCACATTGGGGAGGGTCATCTTTATTCAGTTCACCAATTCAAATGCTAATCTCTTCCAGAAACACCCTCACAGACACAACCAAAACCAATGTTTACCAGCATTCTGGGCATCCTTTAGCCCAGTCAAGGTGACACAGAATAGTAAACATCACAAGCACGTTAAGGAAAATTTATAAGGACCTTCTTGTTTATGTAGAAAATGAAGTGACCTTGCCACTACCACTTTTTGTTCTCCTAAATATTTTTGGCTCAAAAAGTCAGTTTCAGGACTATCAATTCCATTTTCAACTTACTTGCTCAAAGTCTTCCTTGTTATATATGTATGTATGTATGTATGTATGTATGTATGTATGCGTGTGCTAATGCCTGGTATTTTTATTTTTCACAACTTTTGCCATTCTTTATAATCTGTAGAGCCGGAACAATCAGCAAGAAAAATGGTATACTACTTCTTTTTCCAATTATCCATTGAAGAGAAGGGGTAGGAAGATAAGGGTAAAAGGGGTCAAAAAATGTAAGGGGAAGGAGATTTGACTTTGGGTAGTAAACACACAATGCAATATATAGATGACATTGAATTGTACACTTGAAACATATATAATTTTATTAACCAATGTTACCCCAATAAATTTAATTTAAAAATATACTTGAAGTCTTAAAAAAAATGGTATACTGATGGGAAATATCTGTAGTTTTCAAAATGTTGGCATTCTCATTTGAGGTTTTGAAAAGTTTGGGCTGCAGGATACAAATTCACAGGATACAAATTATAGTGTATTCAAAATTATTAAAAAGATATTTGGAACATGTGCTACAATGTGAATGAACCTTGAAGATATTGTGCTAAATGAAATAACCAGACACAAAAGGACAAATATTGTACGATTCTACTTACATGAAGCACCTAAAATAGTCAAATTCATAGGAAAATTCATACAGAAAGTAAAATGGTACTGCTAGGGGCTGGGAGGAAGGGAAAATGGAGATTTATTATTTAATGAGTACAGATTTGGTTTGGAAAGATGAAAAGGCTCTGAAGACAGATGGTGGTGATGATTGCACAACAATATGAATATACTTAATGCCAATGAACTGCACACTTAGAAATGGCTAAAATTTTATCTTGAGTATATTTAATAATAATAATAAAGTAGTTAAACTCGTGGTTGAAAAGGGATCCTAAGGAAAGTAACCTCACAGGGTGATCCAATCAGAAATTCCTAACTGGGCAGGTCATGGTGGGTGGTCACACCCCAGTCACAGGACTCTTTTAGTAAAGATTAATCTTGCCTTAACGAAGCCCTGCCTATTTAGGTTAACACACCTTTGAAAATGCTTCCTTTCAGACCCCTCCTTCTAAAGCAGACCAACCTGAGGGAGCATATAATACCAGTTAACCTGTAATCCCACCCTGGCCTTGCTTTCTCCCACTTTCATGGAACTTTCCTCATGTTCCCTTCTTAATGCAGACACATAAAAGAAACCGCAAAACAGTTATTCTCAAAAGCATTTGAGGTCTTGCTCCCTGACATATGTCATCAGCTTGGCTTAAAAAAAAAAATTCTCTACAGGTTTATACATTTTACACTGACTTACTCCACGAGCTTTGACCTGTGTGAAAGGACGTAGATAGCAGAGAGGGGCCATGCTGAAGATGGGGCAGGGCAGGGTCAAGGTGAGCAGAGCTGGAACTCATCTATTAGACAATCTTTTTGTTCATATTTCCCCTCACTATCAAAATGGTATTGGACTAACCTTTGGTACTGACAACTAACTACTTTGGGGTAGGGTTGTAAGCCTTACCCATGAAGTGAGGAGTCAATGCAATTACTAAACTGGTAAGGTTTTCAGCCAGATAAACAGATGTTTTCTTAGAATAATAACACACAATTTAAAAATTGTGCCCTTGATATACATCTCAGGAGTGATTCTTTTCTCACAGACTCCCTCATGAGGAGATTTTTCTTTTCTTAGCCTCAGATCTATTTTGAAAAACTCGGTAAATCTGGTAATGGATATTTAAGCACTTCTGATATAACCACCTGTGTTCAGGTAATTTATGTTTAATGACTGGCCTGTCATTGGTAAAAGATGGCTGTCTGAGAAATTATATTGCAGAGGGGATGGCACCAACTGCACCATTCCCTTGTGGAGATGTCACTGCTCAGAGATGCATTTGTTATAGCCTCAGATCAGAAACAAAAGATTCAACAGACTTTTAGTAATGTTGCTTTTAGGTAAAATATATCATGAATCACACATTTGGGATTCAGAGGAAAATATAAAAAATTTGGGATGCATTCATAAGGTGATCTAAAGTTGTTTTCTAAGAAAAATAATGTTATTACATCCAAAAAGATATAAATGACATGGTTTTCCCTTCCTGGGATTCCTTTATGTACCTTAAACATCACCCATGGGACAGTCACTGGATTATACCAGGTACTTCCCACAACAGAAAATCTGCTTCAAAGCGTGCTGATTCAGCAAAAATTATTCTTGCACCTAGTCACCACTTGTATTGCACGGACACTTGTGATCTGTGCTCTGTTGCCTGCTCTTCTGACTTGATCCAATGACACCTGCCTTCTCAACAGCTGCAGCCCCTTTCTCCTATTGTGGATCTGACTCTGGCTTCCAATTCTATCCTTTGGATTTGAACTCAACCTTCATACCTGACTCCTTGCTTCTTATTTGCCCTCTACTATGTGAATCTCTCAAACACTTGCTACTGATCTAGCTGGTTGGCTCTCGCCTATCTGCTGGTTCCTTCTCAGCTAAGCTTTCTGATTCCATCCTGATTCTGGAATCTGTGGTTGTGTTTAGATTTATCATATCTATTCACCCAACTCTACTCTATACTGTCTGGACCTTTAATATTGCAAGACCACTCTGGTCTAACTCAAGTTTCCACTTGGCTTCACCTCATCCATCTCATTTTTCTATCACCCAGCATCCAGAACTGAAAAATGGCATACTTTGAGGCAAACATAAATTCTAATCACTTTTACACTGTCCAGAGTGATAACATAATGTTAAAATAGTAGCAAGAAGAAAAAGCATACTTTGTAGAATAGCATCAACAGAGTAGGCACTAAAAATTGCAGAAAATGTGTTAAATGTTACTGTCAAAAGCTATTTCACCATGGTTTGATCCTATAGCACAAGTTTACTTTCTCCTTATGCCAATGATCGCAAATATAGAGACACAGCCCAGACCCCTTTCCTAAGCTCCAGATTTATGCATCTGACTCTCCTCTTGGATTCTTCCCACTCTTGACACTTAGCATCTCCAAAACTTAAATCACAATCTTCTTACTCGTTCTACCTGTTCCTTCTCTAGATATCTCATTCCTAATATATATAGCACTATGTTGCATCCAATTGCTGAAGCCATCTCTGGAACTTGACTTTGACTTCCCCTTTTCTATCATCCTACACATCTAATCACCATCAATTCCTGTGCCCATATGTCCACCACCTCTGTACATCTCTGAATTTCCACTATTAGTTTTCTACTGTTGCTGTAACAAATTACCATGGATGTAGTAGGTTTAGACAACACAAATTCAATATATTACAATTCTGGAGGTCTAAAGGCTGACATGGGTCTCGCTGGGTGAAAATCAAGAGCTGCATCCCTTTCTGGAGGCTCTAAGGGAGAATCCATTTCCTTGCCTTCTACAGTTTATAGAGGCCACCTGCATTCCTTGGCTCTTGTACCCTTCCTCCATATTCAAAGCCAGCAATTTTGTATCTCTCGCTGACTATTCTTCCTCACACACAGATCCACCTGACTCTCTTCTGCCTGGCTCATCTGCTATTAAGGATACTTGTGATTACAGTGGGCCCATCTAATAATCTCCCTATTTTAAGATCAGTTTATTAGCACCTGTAATTCTACCTACAACCCTAAACCTCTTTGCAATGTCACTTCATATTTTCACAGGTTTCAGGAATTAGAACTTGGTTTGAACCTATAGCACAAGGTCTGGCAGTGGTAGTGGGGCATTATTCTATCATACCTACTGTTACTACCATAGTCCATGCCATATGGCATCTTTCTCCTAGGATTCTACAAAGTCTTTTAGCTAAGTTTACCTTCAAGTAAACTTGCCCCCTTCTAAGTAGCCCTCTGCCCAGTAGGCAGACCAATCTTTCTAAAATGTAAATCTGATTACATCCTGCTCTCTCTCTCTCTCTAAAGCCTTTTCTAAGACTTCTTATTAACCTTAAAAACAAAACCAAACTCCTTACCACAACTCACAGAGCTCTGTGGTCCACCCCTTGCATAGCTCTCTAACTGCGTAACTCCCTCTCCCCTTCATTATGCCTTACTGTCCTTGCCTTATTTGTCCTTAGTCACCTCCATTACCCTAAAGGCCTTCTACGCTCCAACTTCTTCCTCCTGCCCCAGACTCCACTCTCATCTCAATCCTTACCCTAAGGCTCCCTCTGGTCTCTGATCAATTGCCACTTTGAAGCCCAGAATCTCTTTCCTCTTATGGTCTCCACAGTTCCTTGTGTAACTGTGATGCCACAAAAACAAGATTATTCTAAATTGTAGAAGTAATGCAAGAACAAAGGCTGGTTGTGTACGGTTCAGACAATAAAACAACAACATACATAATAAGGCAAAACAGTCAACTGCTGTACCTGTTCTCATCACTTAATCCCAAACCTGAACCTTTTTCTGTTTCTTTATGCCATTCCTTACACACGACCTGAATTTTCTTACATAAACACGACCACATTATGTACATTATTGTGGGATTTGCTTTTTGTGTCATTTTACGTATTTTGCCTGATTTTTTAAAAAAGGAAACCTTCGCTATTTTTCCATATCAGAACACATATCAATAGTTGCTTTTTTCAAGTCTCCATAGCATTTTATAAAATGGAATGTACCGTAATTCATCTTCTGATTCCTTTATTAACATTTAAGGTGTTTTTTTGATTCTTCAGAATAGCATTCAAATGAGAATCCTGATGTGTGCATCATTTTACATAAATATGGGCAGTTCTGTGGCACAGAATGTCAGATATAAAAATAAAGGATAAAAGGCATATGTATTCGTTTGCTAGGGCTGTCATATAAGGTTTCACAAACTAGGTGGCTAAAACAATAGGAATTTTTCTCACAATTCTGGAAGCTAGTAATCCAAGATCAAGGTGTTGATGGGATTAGTTTCTTCTGAGGCCTCTCTCCTTGGCTTCTAGATGCCTATCTTTCTCCTGTGTCCTCATGTGGTCTTTCCTCTGTACTCATATGTTCAAATTTCCTCTTCAAATTTCCAGTCATATGAATAAGGACCCACACTAGTGACCTCATTTTAACTTAAATACCTCTTTAAAGCCTCTATCTTCAAATATAGTCACATTTTAAGGATAGTGAGAGGACTTCAACATATGAATAGTGGCGCTAGGAGGCTGCAATTCAGCCTATAACAGCATGTATATTCAGAATGTTTTAAATGTTGTCAATTTGGCTTTCAGAAAGCCTGAAGCATTTTTCTCTTTCACCAGTGTTTTCAAAAAGCAAAGCCGGTCCACCCTAATAAGTTCATAAGCCCCATAAATTGATTGCTGTCTTATCTGTGCCTGGCACATAGCAGGTGCTCAGTAAGTATTTGTTGAATAAATGATCACTGGGACAAAATATTTACCTTGATAAAAACCATGTGTGGTTTAACCAGATTGGCAGCCTACAGGGTAAGTTTGGCAGAATGTAACAGGCATGCATCTGAATCCCTACCTCAGGCTCTGCTTCTAAGGAACCCAACTTAAACAACAGTGGAATTCTCCAATCTCTGGCATGCACCCATTCAGGACACACTAAGATCCCCGCCTTCTCTTAAAAAAGGCTACTGCAGGGGGCTATATGCCCAAGTAACAAGCACAAAGGCCTCCAAATCTCCAAATTTGGAGGTCTTTGCAATAGAAACTATAAAGTATAGGCTGGTTGTTGTGATAATCTAATTCTCAAACTTCCCAGGTGATTAAAAATAAAACTGTGTGTGTATGTGCACGTGCATGCAATGTGGCTGGCAATCAAAATCAGATCTCCTATAAATCGTAACTGGAAACAATGTCAAGTTTCACAACATTAGACACTGCTTTTTTTCCTTCTGTCTCCAGGAAGATAAAAATTGATGTATCAGAATTTCATATGAAGCAAAAGAACCTTAGATCACCTTAATTTTGCTTTATTTAGATTGGTCAGATGAGTTCCACAAACACTATCCTAATTTTGTTCTTTCACATCTGAGGGTCACATGCTACCACCACCTCCTGGTGAGAATATGGGCTTCACCTGGGAAAGCAGTGGGACTTGTCTTATTTCCCAAAATAAGTGATTAGCATTCCTACCAATTGTAACAGAGTTGGGGACCTGCTTAAAGCAATAGGAAGAATAAGTTGGCTAGCTATTCACTTCTAAAGTCTTTGAACATATGTAGGTTTACAAATAGAATACTAGCTGTAAGGAACTATTCTCTGTTAAAGAATATCGGTCAAAACTCCTGATGATGTTTCAGCTTAAAACTGAAGTTTCTATGCATAAAACTCTCTACCTTAGGGTACAATGCTCACCTTCTGGCTCTTCTCCTCACATGTTTCTCCACAACAGGGAAGCATTCTGAAGGGGAAGGACTAGAATGCTGGTTCAGAACAACTCAGGTCAGCTAAGGGGCCCAATAACAGCAACAACAACAATTAGCCTTTGTTACCATAACTCCCTTCCAAACCTAAAGTTGCACCCTCTCACTGTAAGACATTTTCAGAGTATCTCATTTACTGCCTGTCACCCGAGGCTCTCAAACATGAGAAGAGCCTAAGGATAATGCTGGAAATGAGGATAAAGCTAACCAGTGTCCTAAAGGATTTCAGAATTACACAAGAAGTCAGAGACACTGCTAGCAAACTGTACAGCAAACTGGCTGTGTGCACGTGAAATGTGATTTTCATTCCAAGATGACTAAATCTGTTGTACAGCAAGATTATTTTAACTTCATTCTATTCTTTCTTCCCTTAGTCCTCCCTCCATCTTTTCTTCAACAAATATTTTATTGAGCACCTACTCAATACCAAGCACCTACTCAATACCAGGCACTGTTCTGGGTGCTGAAGCCTTGAGAGAGAAACGTACAAAATCCCTGCCACCCTATGGGGCTCATAATCCAGCCAGCAGGGGAAAACAACACACAAATAAATACGTAAATTACTTCATGCATTATAAGGGAATAAGGCCTGAGAAGAAGAAAAAAAAAGAGCATGGAAGGGAGACAGTGAGTGCTGGGATGAAGGAGTAGAAATTTTAAATTGTGTGGTCAGGGAAAAGACGCTGTATCTAAGAAGGTGATATCTGGGCAGAGAATTGAAGGACCTTTAGAAAATCATGAGACTACCTGGGCAGAGAGTTCTAATATGAGGCAACAGCAAGTGCAAAGGTCTGGAAATAGGGTTATGCCTGGTAGGTTCACAAAAGGCAACTACTGAGTTGGAGAAGGGTGAGCAAGGAGACAGAGCCATGAGAAGATGAAATGGGAAGTCTTTTGGCATAGGGCAATGTTCTTCAAGTGTCATCCTCAGACTGGCAGCATCGGCATCAGTGGGTAGAGCTCGTTAACAGTGCAAATTTTGGGGCTCTACCCCAGACCTACTGAATCAGCAACTCTAGGGGGTAGGACCCAGACATCTGTGTTTATCAAGCTCTCCAAGTGATTCTGAGGCATGTTCAAGTTTGAGAAGCAGTGATTTACGGCATCATCTGCCACTGCAGGACTTGGTTCTTTTCTCTGAGAGAAATGGGAGTGATCTTAATGTTAGGTGACTTGATCTGAAACATCTGATTTTGGTTAAGATATAATTATGTGGTTGTATGTTTTCCAGGTGTTCATTTTCCTAGATCACAAAGGGTAGTATGGTGTGGAGATGGTCATGTAGGGTTTGCCTCCTTAGCAATGCTTCGTTGACCCTATCTGAGGGTCATATGCTACCACCACCTCCTGGTGAGAATATGGGCTCCTGGTGAGAATACGTATATTGCAATGGAAGTCTGAGTTTATCTGCAGTCCCTCCTGAATAACTGCCAGGCAGGAATTTTTCTATATCTGGTGATTTAAGATTTAGCATAGTTTGGTGCCTACTTGATTGGAAACCATTTAACTCAGCAAAATGTTGGCAGTGGTGTACGCCATGTACTGGGACTTAATGCAACCATATTTTTTACTGTGATCAGTCTTGGTCATCCTAAGATAATATGATGATGTTCAGTGTGATTATTGATGCTGGCATGGAGTGATGATGCAATACAGAAGAACATCTAAAATGTTAACAGCAACAAAATACTTCACAGTGTATATGGATTTTACACACCCTCCCAGTAACATGGAGCTCATCCTAGCAATTGGGTGCTCAGCCTGGGACTACATTCCCAGCTCTCTCTGTACATAGGTTATTGCCATGCGATTTGTCCTGTCCAACAGAATACGTGCAGAAGTGAAGTCAGTCAGTTTCAGACGAGGGCTTTCATGTTGGCTGGATACAGAGAAAAATGAAGTATAAGGAGGTGGTAAAATTTCAAGGTGGAAGGAGCTGGGGTCCTTGGATTGCTGCATGGAGGAGACCCACCTGCTGACCAGGAACACCTGCACTGGACTTCACACAAGAGAGAAATAAAATTCTATTGGGTAAAGTAATAAAATTCTGGGGTTAATTGTTATGACAGTGAGGATTATGCCACTTTTTTGTTATCAATACTATGCATCATGAAATAGCATATCAAAGAGAAGAAAGCTGAGTATTAGAATCAAATCACTTGCCTCAGGTCACTCAGCTAGCTTGATGGCAGATATTCCACTTCAAACTCTTCTGGCTTTTAATGTATGGTTTTTGTATTATATTTAATGAGCCAGAGAATGAGACATGAATATGAATTAGCAGCAATGGAGAAGAGTAGCCACCACCCAAAAATTCAGCAAAATTTCCTAAGAGAGATTGCCAACAAAATTGTTAGTAAAATTATTGAATATTTCAGAAGACTGGCTATTGTGATATATGATAACAGATTTAGTTTTGCTCCTTTAAAAAATTACACACACACACACACACACACACACACACACACACACACACACACACAAAGGGAAACACTGTAATGATAAAATCTGTAGTGGTTTGGGGGAATATTTTGTTTTCACCAAACCTTGATTTTAATCTAGAAGTTTTAAGTTCCTATAAAGCAATCAATCTCCCTATGTGGCAGGTGGTTGGCCCAGTAAAATCACCTCAAGAAAATATTGCCAGAATAGTAACTCATAATTTCTGCATCTTGAAACTGTGTCTAAAATGTACTTAGTGTGAAATTTCTAGTGAGAGTTATTTAAATAGCATTGTCATTTCCCTCTCTCTGTTATGCATAATAACAATTCTTTGAAATGCAAATCTTTGAAAAAAAATGCCAAAATGCATTTTCCTCTCCAACTTATTACTACTATTTAATTTGAGTAAGTTTGTTGGAGAATGGGAGGATTTATTTTTTTTTTAATTGAAAAAGGGCCTTTGTATAATGTCTGAATTACAAAATAAGTGAACTCAGCAAAAATTGCCCTTCCTTTTGAAAATGAAAAGGAAGGCTGCATTCTGGAGGCCATGTCCAGTAGGCTTTTTCTGAGCTCTCAAGCAGACAGGGAACACTGAGAGGGTAGGTTTAAAGTATATTTCCTCAATAGAAGATGAGAGTTTTTTAAATAAAAAAGGAATTTAAAGCTATTGCTTTACATGTCTACTTTTCTACATGCACTGGCTTTCATTGCCTGTTTGTTCAAGAATCCAAACTGAGAATTACCCATATGCCCATCAGCAGTAGAATGTATAAATAAATTGTAATGTATTCCTACAATGGAATATGCTACATAGCAATGAGAAGGAATTTTAAAGAAAAGTTTATTGAATTTCACAAACATGTTTACTGAAAAAAGCCAGATACCAATGACTGCATACTTTAGTCTATAGGAGACTTTACAAGTAGGTCAGATAGCGGCAGAAAAGTCCTGTCAAGTTCATCAGACATATCAGAACTCTCAGAGTGAAGACTCCTCTCTAAGACTCGATTATCTCATCTGAACAAGGCTTTTAAGAGAAAATCTATATATCCTTTCCATGGTGCAACACTTTAATCCAAACTGAAAGCAGACCAGTATTTTCCCTTATCTCTCCAAACAGTTCAATGCATCGACACCCTCTTTTGTACGTGAGCAGTGATTACAAGACATTCTTCAAACACCAATGGTTTCCTACAGTAAATTAGACTTCCAATGACCCCATCCAGTTCCAAAATTCTATGATTCTTTGATGCTATGGAAACTGAGACTGAAAATTAATAAGATGTATATGTAAATGGTTGGAAAAATGGCAATATTATAGTATAATCTTTCCAGAAACAAACATTTTGGTCAAATGATGGAACTTTATCAGATATCTTTTAACCTCGGGAAATATTATTTCTCAAAAAAAACCAAGATAGTATTTGCTGCTGCTGCAGTTGTTTTTTATTATTTCCTCTATATTCTTCTGTAGTTATCCTGTATCCTTTGCAGTACCAAAGGCAACAGTCATGAATAATAGTTATTGTTTATAAAAAATGGTTTGTAGCCTCCAGTTTCATGTTATGTATCATAGCCTCATAAATGCAAAGCTAAAGGACATTTAAGATCAGAAAAATATTCACTGAGACACAGCCTTGATCCATAAATGTCAAATTATTTTATTAAAGAGTCTCTCAAAAAATAGTTATAGGAGGCATATATTGGAGATACAACTTGTGGGATGTGGAGGAATAATCAGATAGTCATAATTGTGTATCAGTTATTCAAAAGTTAAGTTATTTTATAGAGCAGCAAATGTGGTACACAATTAACTGTGCCCCCACCCTATGAAAAACCACCCTCAAATCCCTTCTTCCTGGCCACATGAATGCCTCGCTAGTAACTATAATTACCATACTCCCTCATGGCTACCTGTGACCATGTGACTAAATTCTTGCTATTTAGACAAATGAAAATTATGTGCACATAATCTTCAAGATGTAGAGATGCTTGTGTTGAATTTTGTCTCTATGTTTCTCCCCAGTGCTTGGAAATGGTGACCATTAGAAGAATGTTGGAAACCATATGTTGAGGATAGCTCTCAGACTGGATCCCTGAATTATGTTGTGGAGCAGAGCCTGCTTCCATGCCTAGGCTATTAAGAAAGAGAAATGAACATCTGTCTTGTTGGACACATTGTATGTTAGAGCCTCTGTATTATAGTACCTTAACCTTTGTCTTAACTAATCGACTAAGAAAGTGCTTTATGTTTACTTATAAACAAGATGAAGAAGGGAGGGAGGAAAAGGGATGGAGTTCAGCACTATTCTTAGAATAATACAAATGAAGAATTCAATATAATTTAACAAAGACATTTCTACACATCTGCCTCTTTAGAGAGAATAATTTAAGTCATTGCCATTTCCATCCACTGTATCGAAACAAGTATGATACAGTATCCTACCTGTCTACAGGAAACTACTAATGGCAAACAGAAGTCTAATAAGAATAACAAGAAGGAATGAGAGGGCATGTATTGTTCTTCAATACTTAGGACCTTTTGAGAAAAAAAATTTCTTCAGCAAAAGCAAAACCAAGGAAAACAGTACATTTTGAATTATGGCATTATGTTGCCTCAGTGAGACCAATTTTCTTATTCTCCAAGAGGCCTATTTACTCCTGACTACAATGTGCTCCTCTTCCCATTCTCCACCATAACCTCAGATAAACTTTAAAAAACTAAAAATAACAGCAAAAATCTGCTGAGTACTCTGTATGTATGTTTGTATCTGTGTATGTGTAGGTTGTGCTGCTTATCACACTGACTTTCAGCACAGATACATCTGTATCTCTATGAGATATGGATAAGTATTACTGCGATCCTTAGTTTTTACATGAGGAAATGAAGTGAAAGCCTCCCAGCTAACCAGTTACAGAGTTAGTCTTCTACATTCTTAACCATGATACCGTATTTTTCCTTGGTAGCCAGGGCAAAGCATATGATAGATTAAACATGGCTATAAATTTTATCACTTCCCATGAAGATGCAGAATAAAATTCTGCTCCCCTTAAACCTGGGCTGCCTACAGGACCTCTGGCAGAAGTTATGCTTGCCCGAAGTTCTGAGTTCACACATTAAGAGATCAGCAGCTTTCTCTTCCTGTCTCTTAGAACACTTGCTCTTAGAGTACTGAGTCCAACTACCCCAAGGCCATCACACTGAATTGGTCATGTGTAAGGGCTCCTGTTGACAATCTAAGCTGAGCCCACCCTTCCAGCCATCCCCAGTAAGGTCTAGACTTAGAGCTAAAGCTGTCTTTGATTCTCCAGACCAGTCCATCTCCTGGTTGCATACCACTGAGGATTCTCCATCAATACTATGTAGAATAAAAGAATCACCCAGCCAAGGGTTGGCTGTACTCTTGACCCACAAAAGTGTAAGATATCATAAAGATGTCTTTGTTTTAACCACCAGGTTTTAGGGTAGTTTGTTACACAGCAATCTATCACTAAAATATAGAATTCTCTAATTTAAAGCCCATGATGTATACATGCAAATATGTATAAATTCTCATATGTTTACACATATGAAAATGAATTATTACATTCTGTCAATATATTTCTTGCTTAACATGTTCAATAGTATCTAAAATCACTTTAAAAAATCAAAGTTTGTTAATATTAAGAACATTCTATTTTAAATATATACAGTTTAAAAGTATATCAAATAGATCAGGAACTGAGAAATGAACATTTGAGTAGAATTTTCTTGAACTGTCTTAGATGATCTCAGTCATTATAACTTCCATTCAGAAAAACAGATAACTTTTTCCTTTAAGAACTATTTTTTTTGTATGATTTGCCTTCTGAAAAGAGTAATCCAAGGATTGTAGTGCCTCTATAAGAATCTAAAGTACATAGCTTTCCCATACACCCTAAAAGAACAGCAATGTACACTTTAACTCATACTGAAAGCAAATTAAACCACCCCAAAGGGTGACAGAAACCCAAATATAAAACAATGTAAAACATCTGTCTATGTCTTTGTTCTTTTCAGGGGAAATCTTGGACCATACATTTTTATTCTTTTCCCTTTGTGATTTGCTCCTGCACAGTGGATATAACTGATTCAATTCCTCTCTGAATTTAAATTCTCCATGGCTACAAGAATAACAATGTTGCATTTGCACACAGAGATTACACACACACACACACATACATATACACACACACCTTCAGCAGGATGGCACATCATGAAGGCTGAGCCATTTACTCGTTCTCCCTTGGTCATTTCTTATGATTACGGAAAATGGCCAACATTAGGTGGAGGAGTCAACAGGTAGATCAACAAAAAGGTAACTGGTCACTAGAAAAGGAAGGAATGAACTTTACCAGCATGTAACACTGATATTAAGAACCACATTTTTATACATTATAATTAGTGTCATGCTCCAACCAATAAATAAAAGCACCTTTTAAAAGCTGCGTTAGCTGTTTCTGGACACTAGGGTGCCATTTACTTGATTGACGTAATAACCTGTCTACTGGGAAAATCTACTGAGACACTTTCAATTTTGCTAATTTGATTTGGGGGAGCTGCATCTAAGACACAGTTACCTAAATGCAGAAGTGAAATGTCCACCTATATACTGGACACTCTACTGGAGAAAGCACGAAGGAGCCCTCCTGTAGACCATCAGACTCTTCTGGTGGCCTGTAAATGTTCAATGTCCACAGTATATTCAAGACAGTTCCTTTCCTTGGATCCACAACATCCTAAGGTACACTGTTAATGATTCATGGACACAAAATCCAACTTCATGCTGTATGTAGAAAACAGTGGACATTTCTATAATAAAACTCATTTGCCATAAATATGTTTATAATTGTAATTACACATGTTGTCATACAACATGTGTTACATACCTTTTAGGACACACACAATATTTAAATGGCAGGCAACATCAGTTTTTTGTAGTAAAAGAGTTTTAGTTATTTTACATTTAATAAAGTGAATTTAGGATGGTTCATCTTGAACTCAGATTACAATTACATTTTATATGCTATTTTTTATTTCTTATATATTTATCTAGACATATGACATTATTAAATACATAACTAGTATCCTTCTAAAAGTATCTTGGAGAGTTGTCTAGTTTTGCTTCCCTTTTAAGTGGGTTATTTTATTTTTAAGCGGTTCACATATGCCTTTTCTTCTATATTTAGGTATAATCATGTTAAATGTCTTCCTTCCTCTTTTCTCCTGAGACTAGAATTTCTTCTTGGGTTATAACCCAAATAAATCTCTCTGACAGGCTTTGTGAGAAGGTATGTCATAAAAGGATCTTGTTTTTCTTAAAGACAAGAAGACATGTTCTATGTACCATTATCCCAGCCATGTCCAAACTGGGCATCCCTGCCTTGGTTTGGTGCTGAGATTTGGCCACAGAGGGATTTTCCATTTTGCCTTCCAATTTACTCTGTGAGGTGAAACTCAGGCAAGCATAAATTCTTATAAAAGTATATTTGAATATAAAATGGATCCTGCTCCTGTCACAGAACTCCTGACCCTTCCACAAAAATCAGTGACATTCTGCAGAAATCTAGATTAGTAAGAGCTTTTTTCTTAGAAGCAATTGTTGAAGGAAGGAACAAACAAAGGAAAGAAGAGAGAATCAGAGAGAGAGAGAGAAAAACAATTATATTTTCTTATAGATGTAATGCTAGAAATAGACACAAATTATGCATTAATTCAGTTTTTTGAACGCAGGCTAGAAACTAATGCATCAATTTTAAAAATGGTTTCCATGGACATATTTTACTCGAAATCATACTTACCCATCATCAATGGAAAGGCAACCTATTTATACAGATCACATTTACTGAATGCCTGTTAGGTGTCAGTGCTTGTAGTTATTATATATAAAATCGTGGCACATAATAGACATTCAGTCAATTTTAAAAAGCAAAAGTTAGAAGTATTTTCTTAATCCCAAAATTATAATAGTGAGTTTTCTTTCCTTTTTTGACTCTCCACATATACATGTAGGAGGTATAAATACAAACAGATGGCTATTAAACCACAGTCTACATTTGGTAACTCTTGAGCAGAAATGGCTTCGCCTATAAAAGATGTAGCAAACACATTCACTGCAATAGATGGGGAAGGTATGTAGGAAGCCCCCAAGAGATGCCTCTGACTCTAAGGTATAGAGGCACAGAATAACATGAACCTCCTCTTTCCTGTGAAAACCATTCCCTGCGAAAACCATTCCCTGCACAAAAGAACTACATGATAAGGAAGAAATCTTAACACAAAGGGACACAGAATGTTTTTAGTGCGCTTGACATCCTATTGCATTTAAAATGACTACAAAACACCAGTTGTTCTTCCTGTTAAAACAGATGGAAGGAATCTGGTACCTTGTCCTTAATGTATTTCCAGGGAAGAGACTCAAAGTGTGTTTATTATCATATTTATTGGAAAAGAGAAAAAAGATGAGGAAAATAACACTCTCAAACCTCTTCCCCTAAGTAAAAACAATAACTTTTTTTTTTAAAAAGGCTGTTCAATAGAACCTTCTACAATAATAGATATGTTGGGCATGTGAGCTGTCAGTGGAAGAGCCATGAACCACATGAGGCTTTTGAGCGTTAAAATGTGTTGGTGAGACTGAGGAACTAAATTTTGAATTGTATTTAATTTTAATTAATTGTATTAAATTTCAATAACCACAGGTGGCTAGTGGCTACCACACTAGACAGCACATCACTGACATATGGGACTTTATAGGTTATCTGGGAGGGGAAATCAATAGTGTAAATTATTCCCCTAGAATTTATCTGATTGATTTAATGGCACTTTATCTCCCTCCCAACTTTCCCAAATATCTTTTTTTAATAACAATCAAGTTAAAAACTCCTTTCTAGTTCCTACTTATCCACCAACATACTGTGTTATAGATTTTACGGGACATTTCTGCCCACAGATCCTGTCTGGGCAATTTGCCTCCACTTGTATTCCTACTGAACGGGCACCTAATTGTTGAGTGTATACAACCTCCCCCACCAGCCTCAGGCACTGCTTGGAGGCCTACTGACCTCTGTGCAGTCTACTCATCAGCAGACCAATTAGTAATTTAAAATCCGATGAGAAAAGTTAAACTGGGCTAAATTGGAGACATGGATTTGGAATCAGACATCTGGGAGATTCTGCTAGTTAGTATGCAAATAGGACCAAAGTAATACAGTATGATTTGTTGTGCTACAGAAGGATCTGCACAGCAAAATGGTCCCATTTCAACTGGAAAAGGGAAGAAAAACTCCAAGGAAGGCAGGAAGTCCTGGAGGTGAAGACAAAATGGGAATGGCACAGCCTTGCTGAATGAAGTACATAACTGCCTCAGCTCCCAACAGGCAAGCCTAGTTCCCAAATCTGCTTTTACTATGGTTATTATGTTTTAGATATTCCTGTGATCCACAATTCTACCAGTGTCTTCTTACCCTTTTTTTTCCCCTGCTCAGTTTCTGTTCACTGAGAGACGTAGATGGAACCGAGCCATTCCTCCCTAAAAAAAAAAAAAGGACTTGAGCTCCTTGGACCCTAGAGATAATGAAACTAGAGACAAATCCTGGAGAAAGAAGAAAATATGTGCTTTATAGAATGGGTTGCCTTTTCTCATATGCTTCTCTTTGAGGGTCTTCCCTCATGAGGTATTACTGCTGAGTCCTCTTTGGCACTGGAATCTGAGTCTGTTATGTGATTATGAGGAAAGTCATGTGGAAGAGGCTAAGATATCCTACTCTGGTTAGACAGTGGGAAAACCTGGCATGATTCTTGCTGTTATCAGCTGGGTTCTTAGAAGCAGAGCTTGAAGCAGAAATGTGGTTGCTTATGATTTACTGAGGTAATGTTCTAAGGGAAACAGGGTAGCCAGGGCTAGGAACCAAGCAAGAATATGGGCTTAGCTGGAGTCTGGCCTTAGCCTAGTCTCAGGGGAGTGGGGGAGGCCCTGGAGTATTAGCTGCCTCCCAGGCAAGGGGATCAACATGTACTCCCTGTGTCAGTTGCTGCTTGTGAGTGTAGCATTTTGGGTGGACATGCATCCATTGGCTGAAGGCTATTCTCCAGAGAAGGAGCCAGCTGTGAGCTGCTGGCAGCCAGGGGATGGTACTCAGGTCCAGAAAGGTGTGGGTGTGGCACTTACAACATCCATCATATACTTCTTCCTAAACAGGAACTCCAGTTCCTGGAAGAAAATGACACATTAAAAAATTTTAAGTACTGAATTGAGCAAAGGAGTTTCCTCAGATTGAGAATGATCAGGGATGTGGAGATCCTGGGAGCTTTTTAAGAACTGAATAAAGAGAACAAAAAATGAAGTACAGAGAAAAAAGTCAAAAGGGTTCAGCTGAGCATCCAGAGAAGCACAGGGGACCCCAAAAATGAGGAGTTATAACACTTGGCAGTGATATTTGGAATTGAAAGAGCAAATAGGACCAATGATGCTTAGCAGAAGGCATTGTACATCACAGGTGCTTTTAAATATTCGTTCATCATTTGAATTATAAAATAATAGATAAAACTCTCAACAGATCAATAATTAATCATTCCTAACAGTCATTTCTTCCCCATTATGTTCAAATTATTTGGTTCACATTTTTAAATTAAAATTTACCAGAGGAAGGAATTTTTTAAAGAAGAAAAACAAACTACCCAGCATTCAAAAATATTTATAGGTAAAAAAAAATTATGGATAATGAAGAAATTAGTCAACTGATACCATGTGTCTTGATGCTTATTTTGTTAGTCATAAGGCTCTTTTATGACAACTTGTTAAGAGCAATGTTTATTTTCCCATTTTATACTTCCTTGCAACATAGCTTTAATTATAAATTAGTAAAGCAAGACAATGAAACAATTGCTTTAAGCACTATATCGATTATTGAAATTGGATCAATTCACATCTTTTATGTGAATACATAAAATACCACACATGATAATTTAAATTTTTTATTTGTTATTTTTGAAGGACCTAATAAACTATGAATTACTATCTCCTCAGAAAGAAAAGGATCCAATAGGATCCTTACTCCTGGAAACTGTGTAAATATTACTGGTGTCATTTTTTAATAATCAAGAAAGGGAAGGGAGTGGTTTCATTTCAGCTTTGCTGAAAGCATGGTTGATTAGGAAGAGGAGGGAGAAAAGAATTTGTTCCAAATTCTTACATTTCTTTTTAATATGCAAATTCTTTCAAAAGCAAAAACTGCAAAAGAAAATCTTTAGGAGACTATTGAAAGGGTAGATCAATGTACACACAAACACATAAATACATACATATGTATGAAACACAGTCTTTTCTTTGGATATAAAGTCATACTGATTGGTAATGATTCATTTCCTAGAGGGCACAAGAAACTGTGAATCCACTCTCAATTTTGTTCACAGTTTTGTATATTTGGTGATATTTGAAATGTTTATATATTACATTAGTTTTATATTTTATATGCTATATACATATTTATTGTTAGGTGGTGAAATTTATGTATCAAGTGCATATGTAATATTCTAACAATAAAATTAGAGACTAGTGAGTCCAAATGGCTGTTAGTGTTTCAAAGACTCTAACATTTTATCATTGAAGACTATTTAAAAGACAGAAGAATACAAATAAATATGTATCAGCCTGAAAAAACTGAGAGCCACATCTCTAGGGCACACCAAAATGTTATTTTTTCAACATGTGGGATGAGGGGGCACCTTCTCTTTTATTTTAGAGAAGAATACTGACTTAGTAATATATTCTGCATTAATTAATATAACGCTCAGGTTTTCCTCTGCACTTGAACTCTCTCAGACAAAACTCATGTACTTTGGCATTCTAATAACACGTGTCACCTTCATACCCTGATTTCTGTGCTCCAGCCCCAGCCTGACACTCTGAAAGGAGTAGCAGAGTGTTGGCACTGGGAGGCTCTGGTTGGTAGATCCTTAGCGGCACTTGCCTCTTCTTGCTAGTTCCAGTTAGAATGTTTGAGACAGGAGTCTATCAGGAGAGGCCCGCACAAACACACTGAGGCTTCCAAAACAGTGTCTGAAGCACAGCAAAATGAAGTAACAGGACAGTTAACACAGCTGATAAATTAGCAAACGAGGGATTCCACCCTCTTCTTTGCTACCAAAGCCTTATGCTTGGAAATGTTGAGCTTAAACATGAAGAAATTTTCCAAGATCAAAGAAAGCTGGTGGTGTTTAATTTTAATAACCAATATGCATATTGTGTTTTGCCTGGCATACTAATGGCACTTAGTAAATAATTTAAAATAAACCATATATCATCCAACTGTTCCATGGATTTTTGTTGTTGTTGTTGGTTTAACAGAATTTTATTACATGTATTTTTTTCAATGGTATAAGAATAAATTGGAGCCAGGATAGTTGGGCATATAAATAGAATTACTGGTCATTGACAAGTTGTAATTTGAAAAGTTCAAGTAAGTTTCCCTCATGGTAAGCATTTTTACTACTGACCTTTCCTGTGGCTAAATTCCTCTATTAAAATATACTTTTTTTTTTTTTTTAATTTTCATGTCTGAAAAGGGTAGGGCACAAAATCTTCCACCTAAAACCATTAGCAATGCTTGACAATTTATTTTGAAATTATGTTCACAGGCACCAGAAAGCTACTAAGGCAGCAAGACCTTGAGAGGCCAGGATGTTGGAGAGAAGGGAAGTGCTGGAGGTGACGTTTTCTGAGCTTCATTTCCTCTCAAGGCATTTACTGATGCAGAACAATTACAGACCTCCAAATTCAAAAACCATGCAGAAAAGGCTAACATGCTGAACTGAGATTTCAGTAGTCTTATTAGTCTGGGAAGTTCAAACTTATGTATTAGGGCTACAAAAACTTGAGGACCCAAAGTCCTAAAGAAACGTGAAACAGTGAGGTGAGAGCCACAATCAGTGCCACCTTGTGTTCTTGAGGTTCTTTATGATAGATTTAAGAATGAAAGTCTATCACTACATAGTCTCTTTGTGGGAGGCAAAGAGTTGGTTACTATTTTGTACACAGCTCCTCAACCACTGGAAGAATAACATTCTATACATGGAAGGATTCATAGATTAAATAACATTTCCTAATTTTGCTTAACCTCTAGGAGGTAGCTTTATGGATTCTCTGAAAGCAGCTACAGGGCTGGCATTTATTTTAACTCCATTCTAGGCATCGGGGTACTACGGTTAAACACTTCATAATTAAATAAACTGCAATCAGAATATTTGAACACTAATATGTAGGCTGATGCTCTTCTTTTTAGGGACTAACGCGATCCTACATGTTTCGTTAGAAATCTCCAGAAAACCTTGTCTGCCATGTAAGGTCATAATGAGAAAAAGACTGCCATCTACAAAACAGGAAGTGGGCTCTCACCAAACATAGATTCTGCTTGTACCTTGATCTTGGACCTCCCAGCCTCTCGAACTGTGAGCAATACATGTTTGCTGTTTTAAGTGAAAAAAAAAAAGAAAGAAAGAAAGAAAGAAAGAAAGAAAGAAAGAAAGAAAGAAAGAAAGAAAGAAAGAAAGAAAGAAAGAAAGAAAGAAAAAGGGAGGCAGGAGGAAGGAAAGAAAGAGGGGATGGAGGGAGGGAGAAAGGATGGAAGGAAGGAAAAAGAAAAGCCTTCAGAGATTTCACAAACCTACTGAGGAATTCTGTTCAAATATTCACATACTCTCTCTCAAACATCTATTTAACCAAAAATATCTCATGCTGCAATTTAGGCTCCTACCTCTGGTTCTGTTCTCAGAAGAAATTGAAAAATACATGTCTCACAATCTGTGAATAATTATATTATTACATAAAGTGAGACCTCGATTAGCCATTCTCTTAGGAATAAAGTTCCTATGTCGAAGATAATTTTTATTTCTTAGAAATTTCAGGAAGCAAAGCTGTCTGTGTTTGCAGCTGCAATGTAGTTTCTATTAATGCAGGAACAAATGAATATTCCTCACAAGACATTGTACAGCCTGGGAGATCTATCTTCTGCCTCTTTTTCTTTCTTCTTTTGTGGCACAAATCAATTGGTCTGAGATTTTAACTTGTGACAGAAACTGTTTCCTTTTTCTCCTGGGCACACTATTAGATTACCCTTCCCAGCCACTCCTGCAGTTAGCTTGAGTCCCTGACAGAGCATGTGGACGGCTGCCAACCAGGACCATTCCCAATGGACTGAGAAATATACTTCTACTGTGCTATGCCATTGGGAATTTAGACATTTTTGTTATAGAAGTTAGCCAGCTGCCATTATAGAGAGACTGGGACCAGGATCTGCAGATTGTTGAGAGCACATTTACTCTCTGGAAATAGAGTGCCTGGGTTCAGGTCATGGCTCTGCCACTTGTACCAGCTGTGACTTGGAAAAGCCCCAAGGATCCCAGTTCCTGAATGAGCACAGTAGAAGGCTGTTTGACTGGAGTGCCTGTGTTGGACTGGGAAATGAAGAATAAACCAACATCTACTGTGTTAAGCCCCTGAGAGGTTTAAAGCTGTTTATTATAGCAATTTGCCTACTCTGACTAAATCAGAAGGCACTGACGATAGGAAAGTCATAGAGATATGCAAGTCCTCAAGAACGGGCAGCAGTCAACATTCAAGGTTTGGAAATATGCAGGAAGAAGGCTATTGCTAATTTCCCAGTTTTCTTTTTCATGAATAACTTGGGCACATAGGTTTACTAACGCAACCTCCCAGCGGGTACATACTGCATCCTGAATGGCCTCTATTGCTTTCTATAAATACATCTCTGTTCTCTACCTGCATGAAAAAAACTAATGACTGAACTGATTAAACTCATTCATGTCAACTGCTTCTTCAATCAGGCATTAGTATTTGGAAAGCTCTTAAAGTATGGAGTTCCCCTATTCTCCAGTTAAAAGGGAGACGATTTTCTCATGTCTAACAGCAAGGCAGACCTGATGGCAATTTGGGGATCTTTGGAATTGGGTGGGGAGTGTGCCTGCCATGGCGGGAGTCCCTCTCTCTTACAAGAGCTGCTATACAGAGGATCTACCTAAGTTCCTCTCCTAGGAGCCCCTGTCAGCTCCAACTTCTCAGGTTCTACAGACAAATATACTCTTTCTAGCCCTTTCCTCCTTGGGTATAGCTAATCTCTTTCCTCCTTGGGTATAGCTTGGTCCTCAAGGTCCCTAATCTTAATCCAACACTGTCCTTGCCTTTCCATAACACTGGCCTCATGCTTCTGACAAATACTGCTTTAAAGCACACTGGATAACTTCTAAGATTTTTTTATATGTGTAAACTTTATGTTACTGAAGTCCTTACTGACTCAATTTTCTCATCTACCAATGACATTATAGGTTCATTTACATTCCTCTCCCCAAATTTATATATTGAAGTCTCAACACCCAGCATCTCTGAATATGGCATTACTTAGAAATAAGGCTGTCACCAGGGTAATTAGTTAAAATGAGGTCAGTAGGGTGGCTCCTAATCCAATATGACTGGTGTCCTTCTAGAAGGGGAAAATTTGGGTGCAAATACATAGGGAAAACACCAAGCAAAGATGAAGACAGAGACCTACAAGCTAAAGAATGCCAAAGATGGCCAGTAAACCACCAGATGCTCAGAGAGAGGCATGGGGTAGCATTTTCCCTCCCAGCTCTCGGAAGGAATTAACCTTGCTGACACCCGGATCTCAGACAATTCTAGCCTCTAGAACTGTAAGTCAATAAATTTCTGCTGCTTAAGCCAGCCAATTTGCAGTACTTTGTTACGGCTGCCCTAGCAAACTAACTAAAAGGGGACAATATCTATGTAATTGGCTGTTTTGAGGATTTAAAGAGGTAATACAGTGCTCACAGCATAGTGTCTAGCACATAGCCAACTGCTCAATAAATGTTAGCTGTTAATTCTGCTACTACTTATTTACTGAACATTTCATCTGTCAATTGCATTTTCTATGTTCTGAAGTGTAGCCCCATTCTGCCTGCATTATTTCCACCTCTGCCCTTGAAGTTTCTGATGAAAAAATCTATTATGTTGGAACCCATATCCTTGATTAGAAAAGTGTTGCTATGTGCAATGGACGATATTAATTGATTCTTCAGGTTTCTTTTCTTTGAGCTATTTGAGGCTTGATTTTTCCTTAATAGGTCTTAGTGCCTTAACTTTTAAATCATCCCTATAGTAGCTATGAAAGGCTCTCCAAGTTCTTCAGTAATAGAATTTAGAATCTGATGTGGTATCACTAAGCCAAGACCCTAATAGGATATGTAGGAATACCATGTGGGCTACTTATTCTCTGTGTGCTCTGCCAAATCCAATGTCTGGCCTTCTTTGCCCTCAGAGGCTGACCCATGTGGACCACTTGGGCCAGACTCCTTTGGTGACTGGTATCTGGGTGGGTGTGACCATGGGAGGAGGTGATGGCAGTTGATGTGAAGGCAAGAGAAGACACAAGTTGGGGTATTTCTTTCCTTCTCCCATCCTGTTGGGCACTTTGTCTCTGAAAGGAGTATAAATAAGTATATAAATAAGTATATCACTTAAGGCTGAGTTAGCCAGTTAGAATAGTGTGTGACAGAGGTTCAACCCTGGGGAACTCTGAGAAAAGGCATAAAACATGTGCCTCAGAATTCTCTTATTTAGCGGGTGAAGGAGCTGCCCCTTCAGAGAGATCAATGGGTGGAGAGCTACTCCGGGGGTGTGAACTCACCGGAACTGTCAGCCTATCTTGTCCCAGGCTGTACTCCTTTGCTCAGGATAGAAGAGAGAGCCTTCAGCCCTAGAGTTGCACAAACTGGCAGCTGGAAGCAAATGGAAAGGCTCAGTGCAGTGGCAGACCAGCCACTGCAGACATGATGTCTACATATTTTTCCTTTTAGACATATTGCCAAGATTCTCACTTTAGGGAAGTTTCAGTCACACTATTCCTACTAGATATTCTCGAATGACTCTTTTACCTATAGTTTATCGCTTTCCATCTATTTATAAACATTTTCTCCTCCCTACTCATGTGCTTTTCTTCATTGAATTTTATTCTGACACTTCCAACTTTATCAAGTCATTTTGAATTCTGATTTCCTCCATGCAAACTGAAAACATTATTTTATGCGACTCTCATCATCCAGGGGCTACTCTAGATATTCATCAGTCAGGGTTTCCCCAGGTTTCATGTTTTTCAAAAGCATGGGGCTAGACATAATATATGATAATTAATTTCAAATGCTGCAAATTGTGGCCCAAGAAACGGCCAAACATAATTTGGAATCATTAAGGTGGGCCGCTTATCCATTCAATTAACATATACACTGTTCACCATGCACCTGAAACTGAGAATATATGGATGCATATAATAGGGTCTTTGTCCTCATGAGCAGTCAGACAAATAGATAATCGAAGTAGAGTGTGACAAGTGCTTAGATGAAGAGAAGCTTGGGAAGGGATATGTATGTGCATGTAAGTGTGTGTGTGTGTGTGTGTGTGTGTGTGTAAGAGAGAGAGAGAGAGAGAGAGAGAGAGAGAGAGAGAGAGAGAGAGAGAGAGAGAGAGGAAAGGAGGGACAGAGGGATGGACAGACATACGAACATACAGACAGTCAGAGGCACTTAAACATTTCAAACTTGGATTTCCTTGCCTCAGTTTCCTCATCAACAACAACACACACACACACCACCCAGGGTTGTTGTAAATGTGTTATCATGTGAAAACAAATTTACTTGGAAAAAACAAGTGCTATCTAAATTTTAACTAGTCATTTTTCTAGTCAGTCCTACAAAGTGATGATTACCAAGGGATGAGAGTCTCAACTGGGTATTAAGTTCAACTGTGTCAATGGAGATGCACTCCAGCACCGGAGGTGCAGGGACGACCTGGGCTTGGTGGTCCCATCATTGTAGATGTGCATCCTGAATCGCCAGAAAATAGCTCCCTCAGACTAATGACTTCATTTACACAGAAGTGACATTTCAAACTGTTCCCAAAGAGCCATGAGCTCTTACTGCCTTTGCTTCTTATAATTAAGGTCTATAGGTGAATATTTCTCTTCTCAGGTACTGCTTCATTTGTTTTCTGAGTCAAGTGGTGTCACTGCTCTGTAAATACCCTCCCCTCTCCAGAAGCCGTGGGAGGTTCTGCCTACCACCTCCCAAGTCCTCAAACTCTCCCTCAGAAAGAGGAGAAAATCAGGATGCAGGATAAATTCACCAGTCCTTTGCTTCTTTTCATTCTGTGGCCAGCCTAATTATCTACTCAGCCAAATATCAATTACCTGTAATCAGAGTTACAAGGACAGTCAATAGCAGATGGACACTCAATTGATTTCGAACAGACTCTTAATTGTTTCTTCTTCTTTAGCCCTCTCCTTCCTTCGTGTCTATATCCAGCAGTCTAACTCTCTTGGGTTCCCTCACCTCCCTTGTAACTCCACCAAACCAACAATTTCTCCTTCCCCCAGCCTTCATGCTTCAAGTTTCAAGCTTCAAGCATTTCATGATTTAGAACCCAGCAAAGAAAATTGAGATAAATAAGGGATGTCCTGTAAATTGTCTTGTAGAAAGCTATCTTTGGTAACTTGGACTAGATAAATTCTTCAGATTCTAAGTGACTTTTTGATTCCTTATCTCCCATGATTGTTACTTTGGGGTTTGAAGTATGCTGGAATTTAGGATGAGAAGAACAGTTTAACAGCCAAATCTCTCTTGGATATTTCGGTGAATATCCTGTGTAAACACATATATGTGCATATTTATAGTCATGTGCAGAGATTACTACATATCTGACTTCTAGGCCATTTCTATGGTTATGTGCCTGCCAAACTGGCCTATAGGCAGTAAGAGCCTACAAGGGACCTTTACATACAGATGCTCATAGGTAGAATTCTTTTATGATCATTTTCTCAACCAGCTATCCAAACAGTAACATGTTGACTGAATGACCCACATCTGCTAGGGTTTAAATGGGAAACCACTTTATTTTTCTACAACCATTCCAAATAGGCTCTTTTGCATGGATCTCCTTCCCTTGCTTTAGAAGGAAATTTGTGAGGACACCATAGATTTCTGGTCACTCTCAGTTATAAGGATCATCTAATTTTAATAATGAAGATTCATAAATTAAGCCACAGAAAAACCCTAATAGCTACAGCAATCTTGAGAAAGGATAACAAAGTTGGAGGTAACATGCTACCTGATACCAAACTATACTACAAGACTACAGTAATCAAAACATCATGATACTGTCATAAAATCAGACACACAGATCATAGAACAGAACAGAGAACCCAGAAGTAAATCCATGTCTATGTGGCTGTTTAACCTATGACAGAGGAGGCAAGAATATACAATAAGGTAAAGGCAGTGTATTCAATAAATGATGTTGGGAAACTGGACAAATACATGAAAAAAAAAATAGACCTCTATACCATATATAAGAATAAACTCAAAAGGGATTAAAGATGTAAATGTAAGACCTGAAACCATAAAACTCCTGAAAGAAAACACAGGCAATAATATTGTTCTAAGTAATGTTGTTTTTTTTTTTTTTCTGATATATCTCCTCAGGCAAGGGAAATAAATGGGACTAAAAAGTTTTGCACAGCAAAGGAAATCATCAACAAAATAAAACAACAACCTACTGAATGGGAGAAGATACTCACCAATGATACATCTGATAAGGGGTCAATATCCAAAATTTATAAAGAACTCATACAACACACACACACACACACACACACACACACACAAATTCAATTAAAAAATGGGCAGAGGACTTGGATAGACATTTCATCAAAGAGAACATAAAAAGGCCAAAAGACATATGAAAAGATGCTCAAAGTCACTAATCACCAGACAAATGCAAATCAAAACCACAATGGGCTATTGCTTCACATCTGTCAGAATGGCTATCATCAATAAATCACAAATAACATGTGTTGGAGAGGATGTAAAGAAAAGGGAACCCTCATGCACTGTTGTTAGGACTGAAAATTGGTGCAGCCAGTATGAAAACAGTTTTGAAGTTTCTCAAAAAAATTAAAACAAGAACTACCTCATGACCCAGCAATTCCACTTCTGGGTATTTATCTGAAGAAATCTGAAACACTAATTCAAAAAAATATATGTACCCTATGTTCATTACAGCATTATTTACAAGAGCCAAGATATGGAAGAAACCTAAATGCCCACCAATAGATGATTGGAAAAAGAAGAGGTAGTACCTATATACAATGGAACATTACTTGGCCATAAAAAAAGAATGAAATCTTACCATATGTGACATCAGGGATGGACCTAGAAGGTATTGTGCTAAGTGAAAGAAGTCACTCATAAGGTTAAAGAGAAAGACAAACACCATATCATTTCATTTATATGTGGAATGGGAAGAACAAAATAAACAAACAAAACAGAAACAGACATAGATACAGAGAACAAACTAATGGTTGCCAGATGGGAGAAAGGCTGGGGGCTGCGCGAAAAAGGTAAAGGGATTAAGAAGTACAAACTGGTAGTTACAAAATAGTCCTGAGGATGTAAAGTACAGCCTAGGGAATATAGTCAATCATACTGTAGTCAGGAGATTTGAATTGTTATGCTGACGCTCTGTGAGGTATGACAGTTAACAGCATGTTAGTATGATGGCAGGTTTCATTATTAAAGAAACCTTATTTCCTCCTAATATTTTTAAATAATCATTTGCTCCTCATTTGCAGGTTAACCTGATGATGATATATTCATCTGTCTTAATGGCTGCCCAGGGTCAAACTCGCAGAAAGTGATGGAAGTGGAACAGCTTGCTCCTGTGTACTGCTTAAAAGCCTCCGGAATCAAAAGGTTCTATTACCAGTCATCTGCTTGTCCACTCAAAGGTCCAGCTCCATGTCTGGAGCCCAAGAATAATTTGAGGAAAACTGTAAAGCCACATTTCTGCTCAACTCCAGTTAGAGGTCTAAAGAAAGAACAGAGCATGTATAATGGAATCCAACTCTTGGAACACATCAAACAAAGAGTTTTCATCATTTCTTGTAAAATCTATCTGTTCAAATTAGCATACAATCATTTCAGTCTTTCTAAGTAAGTTTTTTTTTTTAAAAAAAATAATAATATTGTAATAACTATGTATGGTGCCAGGTGAATACTAGACATACCAGGGATCACTTTGTAAATTATATAAATGCCTGACCACCAGGCTGTACACCTGAAATTAATATAAAATAATACTAATGTCAACTGTAATTGAAAAATAAATATAAAAGAAGAAAAAGGAAAAAATACTAAAGCCATATTCATTGTGTGAAAGCAGCTAGAAGGTTAAAGATCATCATTGCCTTCCCCTTTTTAAATCACTTCTCTCAATAACGTCTTCTATACTGAAATGCAAGTATCCTCCCAGAACATGAGTCAGGGGTGCTAAGTATCCATTTTTGCCACTGTGTATGTAGAGATTTATCTGTGGACCCTAGTAAGGGTCAATCATAATTTTATTTCAATTGGTAGTTAGGCTCTATTTTATTCTATGTATACACTTCCATATAATATCATTTAAATTAAGGTATTTGATAGTAAAAAAAATTCCAACTCAGCAATTTTTTGAAGTAGCTGATTCAACTTCATTTATTTATTTTAGGGGGGAGAAATAAATGACATTGAAAATTAATATAAACCCAATTCTTATGTACTCATAATGCTTTTTTACACAGTTGTTAAATATACATTGAAACTTTGAAAATGTGTAATTATGACATTCTAAAAGATTTAGATGCTGTAATGATGAAGCTCTAAAACTGGGTGGCTGGATAATATCTTGGAAAGAGTATGAAATTTACGTAGATCAATACAGTTTAGCAGCTATGTGAACCTGGCAGACAAGTACTGGATTAGCTCTTCATTTAAAAAAAAAAAAAAAAAAAGGAATTGCCCTCCCCCTCTCTCCACCAACACACAAACTCACAAAACAAAAAGTCTGTCTCATAAGTTTCTTAACAGGAGCAATGCTAGTTCCCCCTTTACCAGTAAATCAGGGATCAATATCATAGCATATTTCTACCCTATTCCATATACCATGCAATTTGAGTGAATTAACATCTGGTCTCACAATGAAAACTAAGTCTTTTACAATAAAAGAATGTAATTGTTTGTGAAGGTAATTGATATTCTTTTTTTCAGAAAAGGGATAAAAGCCTCTTTCCTTGTAAATAATTATTCTTGATAATCTAAGTGTGAGATAAGACCTTAATGCTATGAAAAATGATGCTGCTCTGAAACACAGCATGACAAGGATAAATGAATTTGACTCTCTAATTCACTGAAATGAGGAAGTCAATGTAGAAACGAGAGTTTAACTACAGTAGTTTCTTTCCCTTTCTCCCTACTCCATTCTCTTTCAATCTCTCCTTTACCTATCCATTTCCATCTTTCTCCTACCTCTCCCTCTTCCTCCTCCTTCCTTCCTCCCGCCCTCCCTTCCTCTCTCTCAAATGCACACACCAATGTGTAATCTTAATAAAGCCAAAGAACAGTTAATTAAGGTCATTTCTAACTCAGAGCTATATAACACATTAAATTAGTAGAAATTTGTCAGTAATGTAGCATTTCAAAGTAGTCATGCATAGATATAATGTTACTACAATCATGATTGCAGTAATACACTTATATACTAAAACCAAAAAGTACATCTGAACAAATGAGTTCTGAGTCATATAATTTTTAGTTCATTAGTACTTTATAAAATATGCATTAACATCGACTTTCTAATGATGAAGAATACATCAGTACACTCATGCAGGCTGTTGAATGAGCTGTGTTGAACAAATCATATTTTCTAAAGTAATGCCTCTATACAATTTATCATTTCAATCTAATGCAAATAACTAGATGACTTGTATAAATTTATGATTGTCATACATCTTTGGAATGACAGATTTTTCAGATCCCAAGATGTACGGAACAGGCTTGCCATCAAGGACCTTCATTTTTTTTTTTTTTAGGGTCTTTTTTTTTTTTTTAAGACAGGTTGAAACATATAAGATCTATTAGCTACATGATATCTAATTGAATGTAGAATGCACCACTTAAACTTTAAGGCTCTGTAATTCAGTTATCATATTTTTTTATTTGCAATGATATATATTTAATGAGGAGTTTAAAATAAAATGAACTGATTGTTAAAAAAAATCTCATTAAACACTTTCAATAAGTCAACTACAAGCTACTGTTTTAAGTTCTGGGATACAGAGTACAGAGGTGTGTGTGTGTGTGTGTGGAGCGGGAGAGTGGGGGAGAGGAAGGAAGGAAGGAAGGGAGGGAGGGAGGCAGGGAGGAGGGAGGGAAAATGCACAAGCGCACACATTTTAAAGAGGTAAGTTACTTTTGGGGAGTAATGGGGTTTGACTTTGTTTTTTCTTCTATCCTTTGTTAAATGTTTTATTGAAGCACAATGTAAGTGCCCAGAGGGTACAGCTTAATGAATTTTCACAAAGGGAACACATTCCTGAAGCCACAGTACATATCAAGGAAAAAAGTGCCCAAAGCCTCCCTCAAGCTATATCTAAGTCATCAGCTCCACCAAAGATCAATCATTATCCTGACGTCTTCCATCACAGACTGGTTCTGCTTGATTTTGAACTTCATACGTATAGAAGAATCACTCAGGCTGTATTATTTTAGGTCAAGTGTCTTTGATGTAACATTACATCTGTAAAATTTATTCATGTTGTTGTAAGCCACCTTCTTCCTCAGTGCTTTCTAGGGTTCCACTGTATGATTATACCAAAATTTATAAGCTCATTCTAATGTTGATGGCCATTTGGTTCGTTTCCAGTTTGAGGCTATCAGATATAATCCTGCCATATATGCCCTAGTGCTTGTCTTTTGGTGAACACACATAATGATGCATTACTGTTGGGTATACACATACCTAGCAGTAAAATTGCTGGGTCAAGGGTATGTGTATATTTGACTTTAGTAGATAGTTCCAGTCTACTTTCCAAAGTAGTTATATTATCTACATTCCCATTAGGGACTGATAATAGCTCACATCATCATTCATACGTGCTATTGTCAATCTTTTTCATTATAGCCATTCTGGTGGGTGTGTAGTGGCATCTCATTGTGGCTTTATTTGCATTTTCTTAATCATTAATGAGTCTGAGCATCTTTCACATGTATTGGCCCTTTGGATATTCTCCTTTGTAAAGACCTGTTCAAGTCTCTTGCCATTTTTGCCATTAGATTATTTCCTTTTTCTTACTCATTTGATGGGGTTCTTTATAAATTCTGGATGAAAATCCTTTGTTGAATACATGTATGTATATATTGAAATACTTTCTTGCACTTAATAATTTTCTTTCACACTCTTAAAAATGCTTTTGATGAACATGCACTTAATTTTAATTAGTCCAACTTGTATATATTTTCATTATAACTATTATTTCTGTGTCCTGTTTTTAAAGTCATTGCTTCCACCAAGGTCATGAATATACTCTCCAAAGCTTTGATATTCAATCTACCTGCAACAGATCTATGGTTTTTGAAAATGGGGTCCAAATAGGTTTAAAAAAAGGGACGTTCAGTGGCCTTTGAAGTTTTTGCTTCTAAAGAACAGTATATCTTAGCAACTCCAAGAAAGTAAACAAAATGCAAGAGAAACTAAGCCAAAAGCTATATCTATTAAGATGTAAAGATGGTCAAGCTTCTAATGAAGGAATCTTTTAGTAAATATTATCTTGTTAACCTTTATTGAAAATAAACTGAAGAAAAAGGGTACCGTTGAAAAATATACTAATTATGTACAAAGAATGCAAAATACCTACTTTCCTTTGGTAACTCTTAAACATTCTTAAATTCTTTTAAAAAATCCAAATTCTAAAATAAAACAAAGCAAAAAAACTCATCCTGCTTTTTAATACATATTTAGCAAAACTTCATAGACCAGTGTTGTCCAGTAAAAATATATGAGCCAACTACGTTAATTTAAATGTCCTAGTAGCCACATTAAAAATAAAAAATAAAAAAATCAGGTGACATTAATTTTAATAATATTTTATTTAATGTAAAAGATCCAAAGTACTTTCATTTGGATACATGGCACTAGCCACATTTCAGAAGCTCAGTAGCCACATGTAGCTAGTAGCTACCATACTGGGCAACCCAGTCACAGACAGTCACATGAATACAGTAGCCTCCTTCATAAATATTATAATTTACATATCTACAGATCAACCAATTGTATGCTCCTATTACATCTATATGTTTAAAGAATAACACAGTGGTTCTCAACATGTAGCTTCTGGACTTTTCACATAGGCATCATCTAAGGATGTTAAAAATGCATGACCCCATTGCAGACTTTCTGAGTCAGAATCTCTGGGGGGTAGGTCTAACAATCAGTGTTTCTGTGATTCTGGTGCGTGTTCCAGAACTCTGGAAATAACAGGGTTATTTCTATCTCATACAGTGATATTAACTCTGTAGTACAATGTTATAAATGTACTGTCTTGTCAGAAGCTCTGGGGTGGGGGGAGGGTGTACCTCATAGTTAGGTTATCATCTCACATATTCCAAACGAGACTTCTCATGGCATGACAATGGTCTATTACTCTCTGTGAAAGGAGAAAGATTTCTTGTTTACTGATGATTCTCAACTAGCAGAGGCATCTATTAAATTTTCAGAAGCAAAACTTGAGCCCACACAGAAATAATCAGAGCAAGAAAATTGTATTATAGAGAAAAGCAAATAACTGCTTTTCCCTTATTAGCTCTGTATGAATAAAATGAATATATAAAGAAGTGCTTGAAGAACTTTTACTTTTTAAAAATATTCATTCCTTTAGCTTGGGTATATAATCTTGGGAGATCCAATTTTATTCGACTAATGTCTCCTTGGAGGGAGGGAGCTTTCCCCATGTTTGTCACTGTGGTATCCCCAGCTCATAACACAGTACTAGACACCTAGTAGGTTCTTAACTATTTGTCGAATGAACTAATGGAGGCTTGATAAAACCCTCTCCATTTCTCAAATTTTGGTTCAGGAAGATCAGTTAAATCAATTGATGGGGTTCCCTTATTAACACAAAATGAGCTGAATCATTCTGTCTTCATTTCAAGTAGCATTCTTCTTTTTTCCAGAAGCCATGCCACCTAAAAGTTCATATTGCAGAGATGCAGATTTTAAGGAAAGTTCTTAAAATGTCTTAAAATGTAAACCTGTAAGGGTAAGGATTTTGTCTGCTTTGCTGCTAGATCCCTAGTATTTAGAACATTGCCCATCATATTATAGGTGCTCAATAAATATTTGTTGAAAGAATAAATTTGTCTTAGTTTTTAAAGTATTTGCTAACTTTATTTTTTAAATTAAATTTATTGGGGTGACATTGGTTAATAAAATTATATAGGTTTTAAGTATATAATTCAATAATACATTCTATGTATATTGTGTTGTATGTTCATTATCCAAAGTCTAATCTCCTTCCATCACCATATATTTGATCTCCTTTATCCTTATCTATCTCCCCCCACCCCCTTTCCCTCAGGTAACCACTTAATTGTGTCTATGAATTTTTGTTTGTCTTGTTGTTTGTTACTTTCAGTTTTATATCCCACATATGATTCTCATTTTTTCTGTATGCCTTATCTCCCTTATTATCTCTGATTATCTAAAGATCAGAAGATGTGGTACACATATACAATGGAATATTACTAAGCCATATGAAAATATGGAATGCTGCCATTTGCGACAACATGGATGAATCGTGAAAAGATAAATCTTATCTTTTTAAAAATTCCTTTATAGCCTTCTTCTCTCTGCTTTCTATACATAGCCATGGAAACCCATCTATTTTTGTTTATCCAGGCCGTTCTAGTTGTCTGCAATGCCTCCCACCTACTTTCTCCAAATCTACTGAGATCTCACCAGTCTTTTCCATCCAGTGAAAGTCTTCCTCACCCAGAAAAGCTCCCCAGAAACTCAAGGTCATAGGATTCTCCATAGTCATGTCTAAGCCTAATAACTTCCACCCCAGTCAATCCAACACTTGCCAACATGATGCCTTTCAGTTATTCTTTTTGCATCACTGCAATTCATAAGCTTTTTCTTGCCATATAGACTCTGGCTTTTTGAAGACTAGAACCATGATAAACACTTAGTTTGACTGTTTTTTAAAATCTTCCCCACACTTAGCTTAGTGCTTAGAAAATACTGGAAATAATCATGACTTAACTTGAAAGAGAAACTTTTAAACACTATTATTTGGCCCAGAATAGTCCTACTTTACTACCGTTATCCTGGTTTTGATTTAAAAAATTACATGCTTTTCCAAGTTACAGCCAACGCTATTATAATAAAATATTGGCCATAAAGTGTCTCCAAGTTCTTGGCAACAGCCTATGATGTGAGAACTGTTTGACCACTGTGATGAACTGACACGTGCAATGTCTTTGCTACTTACTATATTTAATTGGACTTATAAAAGAAGAAAATAAATAAGATGGTATGGCAAGTGGAATAGATAGCTTGATTAATCTTTTCAGAATCCTAAACATATTGCTTAAAAATATTTTTGAGAAGGAAAAAAAAGTGTTCTAAACCCTCACCTGCATGTTATCTTACTTTGTACTTTTAAAATCTTTTAACATGTAATTTTTTTGGATGTTTACAACCCTCATCTTAAATAGATCAAGGTGGTAGATAACTGGTTTTCCTGTTTTAGGAAAAAAAAAATCCATGGAGTGAATGCCATTTGGCCAGCCAGAAAGAAAAGCTAGAATAAAAATCAATATATTATAACTGTACATCTCTTTTTTTCTTCATTAAGATACATGTTCTCTAGTTATCCTTCCATACTTAAAACCACTCATTTTCCCTTTTCAATAAAAGTGAAAACACGAGTTGCAAAAATCAAAGAGAACTTCATCCGAGGAATGTTTGCAGACATGACATCTGAAATGCTTTCTAAGCCACAGGGATAATAATGATCATACTTTCCATGCACCTCACACTTTCCACTTTCTCAGGGTGCCTTTCATTTTCTTTTATATCAAACTTATGGAATAGACAGACTAGGTATTTTCACTTTGCTTCCCTCAGTGCTTTCAGAAGTTAAGAAGTGAGCTCAAGAAGACATTGTAGCCTGGAAGAGATGCAGCTAAAAATGACCAAAGTTACCTGACGCCCAAGTCAAAAACATTTAATTTTGCCAAATAAAAATTTCATGGAATAAAAATCCAAATCCCCCATGAAGTTTACTGTCACCAGATTTAACTTTCCTTCTAAAAAAATTCCATAAAAATAATTGGAAGTTGACACAAAGACCATTTTCCAGTTTTTCCTATCTTATGTTACAGATAACCAAGGTAAGTGCTTTATAGAGATTCTGAGTGGCTTTATGCTTTTTGAGTATCGTGTACAGACCTGACTGAATCTTTCAATTAGAAACAAAGCCTTCAGGATGGCAGGCAAGAGCGTCAGCCATGGGCTGTGACGACACGACACTGTTCTCTGTATTCCCTATACTTCAACCAGATGTAGGCTCTTAAATTTCATACCATATTAGCAATAAGCTGCAATAAGCAACTACCTACACATATGTTTGGAATATATAATCTTGGGTATATCATCAGAAGCCGTTTCAGGTTTAAGGGCTCAGTATTTGCTTCTACTTCTTCAATTATTCCTTTGGTTTCCACAGCAGACACTCTCTCTTTGGCCTTTCTGTCCTAAAGAACAAATGCCAAATAAAATAGGCTGGGAGCTCTTTTAGGTTGTTCCCAATTGCTTCCTGTGGGGGCTGCACTTACCCTGAGGCTTGAGAAATGATCTGCATGGAACACAAATTTTTAGTAGTAGAGAAACAGACCTAGGTGTTTATTTTCCTCTCCTAGGTCTATTCCTTAAGGAACTTTAAAGAAATGTTAAATTTGTGAGTAAAGGGAGAAGGGTTCCTCTATTTTTTTTTTAAATGTGACTAGGATGCTGAAGGGAAAGGTATGGGACCACTCAGTGCACACAGTAATGCTTCCCAAAGTGCCACTCCTTCAAGTTTGGTAGGTTTTATAGAAAACTCTATATTTCTATGATGGATAAAAGAACTTCTATTTTATATGGGCAGAATCTGGAAGACTTGGAAAAACCAGACTATCATGCCACATGGGGAAGCTGAGTGCCTTCATCTCTATACACATGTATTTGCCATGATGAGGAATGGGGAAAAAAATGAACTTCAAGTACCCAGTGCTCTCACACCTGTGACAAACAGGGATCCTTGAAAACCTCCTTCAAATTACTCAGAGGTCATCCCTGAGCTGCAGAAGTGGAATATTAACTCTCTGTACCAACAACTGCTGCCCATTTAGTTACTTGTTTATTGCACATAGAATGAACAAATCTCAACTGTTTACAACTAGAAATACACCTCCTGGCTCATGAGACAGATCATTACCAGCACCCTGGAAGGCTCCTGTGTACCCTCTAGAGTTATATCACCATAAACTTGTTTTTGAGTTCTCTCACCATAGATTAGTTTTGCATATTCTTGGATTCCATATAAATGAAATTGCACATACGTACTACTTTTTTGTGTCAGGTTTCTCTTGCTCAACATAACATTTGTGCGATTCACCCATGTTGTTGTATCAATCATGCATTCTTTTTATTGTTGCACAGTATTTCATTGAATAAGTAAACCGAGATTTATTTATCATTCTTCTATTGTTCAACATCTGGCTTGTTTCCAGTTTTGGACTAATAGATCTGTTATGCACTAATTTTCCTTGGCTATAAACAGGGGGGCTATTGCTGGGTCACAGTATAGCTCTGTTGAGATTCTAAGTTGTTTCCATGTTACACACACACAGAATCATTGCTGTGTGTGTAGCTTTAGTTGATTTAGTATCCACTAGGCTTTTAAGTTTTACTAGGAAAAAAACTAGCAAATGAAAGCAAAAATAAATAAGACATAAAAGTTATTTTCTTTGACACAAAATCAAATTGCCATGCAGATAGGATTTACTTTTTGAAATTCATCAATCTCAAGCTACAAGCTGTTTATTTGAACTTGTCTGCAGGCTAGATTCAATTTTCAGGTTGCCTACAAATGTTTTGATTCCCTACACAATCAGGTTTTTTGTTTGCATATTTTTCCTGTTTTTAATAAATCAATGTTTAAAAATTGGCAGATCTAATATTGGAAAACTCCAGTTTTCAAGCTTCTCTTAAAAAATTAGAATATCTAGTAGATCTGAGCCACATTCTCACATAGCAATAACAGACTGGAGTTAAGTAGGAGCCACTGCATTTAAGGGACAGCTTTCCCTGTTTGCATAGTTCCAACAACAACTACTGTTTCTTACACTGCCTGGTCTCTGTGGGCATGAAAACCCTGCTCTACCCTATGACTTGTCAGGCAAGTTCATTCATATTTCTCTCACTGAGTAAGGATATTTGGCAATTCCAAAGATGAGAATGTTCTGGATAGTTAAAAAGTTGTCCTTTTATACTGCAAAAAACATGGAGATCTTTCTAAAAAGTACTGTATATGAGCCTGTTTCCAAGACATGGCTGAAGTAAGAGAAAAAGCTCAGTTTCTATTGAATTTCTGTTAAATGCATATGACGGAATACATGGAGAGGAGAGCCAGCTGAGTTTGCTTCTTCTGACTAGAATAAGCAAACTCAGGACACACACCCACAGGCCCAGTCTTCTGATCAAATCTATTAAGCATGTAAGCAGGATACTGGACAATGAGGAAAACAGTTCCTCTGATCTGTTCGATTAAATACTTCCAGGACTAAACACAATCCTAGTATGACTGGTGCACTGGGCAGTTAGTTGCTAACTGCATTTAGTAATTTCCATGCTGCCAAAGATGTAAGCAGGGAACCAAAGTTACTTCGCTTTAGTAGTATGCAGTCTAGATAATCTGAAGTTTCCTTACACTAAAATACAAATATATCCTGGATACATTTTTTAAAATGATAAATTTGGCTCACTAGATAGTAAAGGAAATATCTGAGCACCTCCTGCTCCACCAAAATAAATGATGAGAAAATGAAAGTGGAGAACCCATATAGAGAGTAAACTAATGAAAAGGACAGGATAGACCTAAAGGAACCAGACAATAACATTGATATGGAGATCGAGCCTTAAGCCCTTGGCAAAGCAAGCAGGGCAGTGAAGTCTGAGAGAACCTAGAATGAAACTTTGAAAGAGAGTGTAAGCTATTCCTGACTCTCACAGGAAGCAAAGCAATGTGCTCCATAGGAAATATCCCCAATACAGGCAGGCCCTAAGGAGATAGACATAGACACACCCGACACACCCACCAGCACCATCACTACCACCACCACCACCACCACCACCACCACACCACACCACACCACACCACACCACACCACCACCCCCCCACACACAAGGAGAAATACCACCAAGAGTAAAAGTTGACAAAATAACGAATTTATCTGCTACTCATAATATATATGGTACATCCATTGTACTTCATGTACTATAATTAGGAGAAAAATATAAAATAACAATATATAAAATGTAAAAATAATTTAAAATGGAATAAAGAAGAGCATAAGATGACCATCTTAATTCCTTTGCTACCTGTGAACTGATTTGGATGTGGAAACTTAGAGACCATAAAATTCCATGGTTCATATTCTCTTGAATTTTTTTTTCATGATCATACAAATTGTGCAGCATCCAGTCAGCTGCTCAATTATTTTGTCACAAAGATTCCCAGGCTCTCTCAGAAACTGTCAGATCCCTGTAGTTCAAGGCACCCTGACTGGCACTTTAATTTTGCTACCTATTGTGGTAGTTAAGTCCACCTTGCCATTCATAGCAAGTGCTACCACTCAGCTAGTGTCACTCTGAGTCCTGTCACCCAAACAATACTAGGAAGCTCAACTCCTAGACAGCTTCTCCAAACATCAACCAAGCTCACAGGTGATAGCATTTAGAGAGTTTTTCAAAGGTGCCTCCATCCTCCAGAGAAGACACCTTATTGTCTTTGGGAATGGAGTGTTCTCTGGGCCTTCTTAGGAACATTCTGGAGTGACAGGTTCTCAGAATGTACCTAAAACAATCTTAACATCCATTCTAACATCTTTCTTCCCTAAGCCACCTGATCCTTTATCAAGACTGTGTCAAAGAAGGTATGGAGTTTTCTTTTTGTTTTTGTTTGCTATAAGCCATACAGGCTTGAAAAAATCATACTAAAAAAAGTGTCAGGACCAGCTTCAAGTGTCCTTGACAAATAATTGGTTCTTGAGTTATGAGTGAATGCCCCTATATCAATGAATCATCCCCGATCCAGCTTTAGTACATTTCATCCTCCCCCATATACATTCTAAGTCCACTCCCACATAGGTCTCCTTGGTTTTGATGGCACATATTAGGTAGGCACTTCGATTTATCAGTAGGGAAGAATATACTCTACTTATCACCTTGGAGCAATGAGGCATAGCAAAACAGATCTTAAGCAGAATAAGAATCATTTTATGAGATACCTGCTTCAGGTGAGATCCTTGTACAGCCATCGGGGATGGGAAACTGTACTTCAGTTGAGAGAGAAGGGATCGCTCCTCTCTTCCAAGATGATTTGGGGAGGATTTAAGAGTTCAAGATTCTTAATCTCATCCACCACAGTGAACTCAATCTAGCTCTTGCATCCTTGTCAGGGCCCTGAGTTTGAAATAGGAGACCTTACGAAGCTGCATAGTCATTTGTGCAGCTCTGCCAACCTTAAAGTCAAAATCTGGGCCTAGATGTCATAACAGTCTGCCCTGCAATGACCAGTGGTAAGTCTCCTTTAAAGTGGTCAACAAGAATTATTCGGTCCAAAATGTCATTTAGTGCTACTGTTGACAAACCCTGTGCTGGGTGCTGGTGAAGCCAAGAGAATACAAAGAGGTGCGTAAGATGTGCCTGACAAAACAACCCAATGACAACAAAATGACAAAATGACAAAAGATATGGAAGACATTTCACAGATGAGAAAACATAAATGGAGAACAACACATGAAAACATACTGAACCTCATTAGTAACCAGGGAACTCAAATCACAGTAAGTTACCATTTCACACTCAATTGGGTGGCAAAAATTAAGATATTGAGAACACCAAGCACAGGGAGAATGGCTCTCAAGGGGAATTCTCACTGACTGCTGGTTGGGACTATAAATTGCTACCATCTCTTTGGGAAAGAATTAAGTATGATGTTATGAAGTTGAACACATACTTATTTAAGGTGACCGCTCATATCAGTTGGCCAGAGACTGTCTTGGTTTTAGTGCTGAAAATCCCAAATCCTGGAAATCTCCTTAGTTCCAGGCAAACTAGGCTGATTGGTCACCTATCTATCTTATATCCTCCAATCTACTCCTAAGCCCTGAAAAATTCTTTATATGAACCAGTAGTTATACATAAAAAAAAATCACAGTATCATTTTCATAACAGCAGAAAATGGAAACAACAGAGATGTCAATCCACAGGAGAATCAAAAATATATTTTCACAGTGTAATATTATTTACTTGCAAAAATGAACTACAGCTACATGTAAAATCACAGGTGAATATTAGATATCTAAAGGTTCAATGAGATGAGCAGATGTGTAGGCTATATGAGTATGAGATCATTACTATAAAGCTCAAATGGAAGCAATGATTAATAAATACTGCATAGGTACATATTCGCATTTGGTCCTTTTATTTAAAGCAAGGAATTGACACAAACTTAGGATAGTGGTTCCTTCTGGAGGGTAGATAGGGAAATGGAATGAAGAGGCACCCCACTCCCCAGAGAAAAATTAATTAACTAATCAATTATTAGGTTCCCAGAGAGTGCTTACTATATTTTATATTTTTGCTATCATCTTTAACTTATTTATTTACCTTTAGCTACGTTATTTTCTCTTTATTTTACCTCTTTGAGAAATGTCACCTTTAACTCACTTTTCAGAAATAGGGAGCAAAAAATTACCAACATATTTGGGAAAGAAGATGAATGTAATACACTCCCTAAGCCAAGAAAGGTGGGTATTTTGGCCCGGGTTCTCCATTCACGGGTCTTGCCAGCATTTATTTCTACAGTCAGGTTCCCATTCTGCCTCCAAGGAGCTGGAGATGCTAATGTCAGCCTGTTAAGCCTCACACTGAAATTTGCTGCACCTGGTGACTTGGGAGAGCTCCACACTTAAAACATGGGCCCAGAATAACAATAAAAGTCACTTAGAAAAACTGTAGAATAGAGTCTCTATTTAATGTACACAATTCAGTCTTTGAATGAAGAAACTTGTGAACTGAAAATTACCGTTTCACACACACAGACACACACACCCCACCAGAAACACACGTGCACAGAACTCAATATAAATATGTCCCTAATGTCAATGGGACACAACTGTCTCATAGAAACATGTTCCAGAAACTTGACCTTATGATAATCCAGAGCCTTGGAATTTGGGACCATAATCCAAAAATCCTTGGTTAGCTTCCACAAAGACCCACTCATCATGCTTATTAGCACAGTTATGGAAGGTGCATCACAGAAAGAAATTCTATCACATTATCTGCACTGTTGCATCAACTTCCTAAAGCCACTGACACAGTCACAGGCTGAGAAGCTTTTGTATTTAGGTCCGTTCTCAACTTCACCTTTCTCTCCAAGCACCCACCAATGTATATCCTTCCTCTCTCCCTCCCTCCTTTCCTTCTTTAAAATAAATACACATCCTATAAATTGTTTAATAAGAGAAAAATCTTATAATTTTGTTAACCATATTGCTATAGCAATCTGTCCACACAACCATCCATTCATTGACTTTTGTTCATCTTCCCATTTGCTTATCGTTTTTTCATAAACATCATTCTGCCTGCAAGTTAGCTTTTCTTTTCATGAATTCTGGTATATTTTATATATTTCTCGTCTTTAATCTTGTTCGCTCTCACAATGCCTCTTTTCTTTCCCTTGCCACTATATGCCTTCATTCCCAAGCCACCAGACAACATTAATGGGCATCATGTTTGTGTCTTTGAGCACACACTATCCTCCTTGGCTTATACTGGCTTCCTACTCTATCTGCCTGGGGAACACCTAGTCACCTATAAACTTTAATCTAGATGTTTCTATTCTTGGTAGATTGTGATCTAGATCTTCTCTTTCTTGCGTCAATACCTTTTTGAAAGGTGACCTTGAAGATCCTCTTATCAAGAGGTGCAGAGTCTATTTTCACATAGCCTTGTGAGCTCTTTTGGCATATACAATACAGCAGAAGTGACTGTTCTGAGCCTAGGCCTCAAGAAGCCTTGCATGCTGCCATTCACTCTCTTAAAACCTCCTCTGCCACCATGTAAATAAGCCAAAGCTAGTCTGCTGGGGAATTGATTTGACCCAACTTTGTCCAATCCATTACCACACACGTGAGTAAAGCTATTTTAGACCATCTAGCTCAGAGGTCCCCAACCTTTTTGGCACCAGGGACTGGTGCTCCTATGAGAATCTAATGCCTGATGATCTGAGGTGGAGCTGAGGCAGTGATGCTATCTCTGGTGAGCAGCTGCAAATACAGATAAACTTCACTTGCTAGCTCACTGCTCACCTCCTATTGTACGGCCCAGTTCCTAATAGGTCACGGACCAGTACCGGTCTTCAGCCTAGGGGATGGGGACACCTGATCAAACCCTCAGCCAAGCTGACAACTGACTGCAGATTAATCAGTGAGCCCAACTAAGATCAGCCAAACCTGGCCCATATCAGAACTTGACTAACCACAGACTCATGAGCACTAGTATTTGCTTATTGTTTTATGCCACTGAGTTATGACATTAATTTGTTATGCAGCAACAACTGATACTCTCTTTCTTGATTCTATTTTATATCCACAAATACTTCTATTATAAACCTTACATCACTACATGTTTTCTTGTCTTTCTCTTCCTCAAATGTGTGAACTCTTTGAAAACAGGGTCAACTTTTGTTTTGTATCCCAAAATCTAAATAGCACCTGGAAACTCTTCAAGAAATGGCTATCAGAAAAATAGCGATGATTAATTAGTTAATTAAGGATTACAATGATGCCCAAGGGCTGCCCCGAGACCAAGGTGTCACACATGCATTCATGATTAGAAGATAAAGTGCATCCTGTGTGATGGAGGAAGGACCCTGGGAGCTGTACCTGTAAGTCTCAGTCTTCTCTGATGCTTGCTGGGCTGGCTTTCTCTTGCTGAACCTGAGTCTTTATTCTTTGCCTTTATTATAGCTTTACATGTTTTTCAATTACCTGGCACTGTATAATTGCTGCACTGAGGCTGTTTTCTAACAACCAAACCCTTTGATAAAAATCTGGGGTGGAGGAAGGAAGGGTTGTTACAGCACCCAAATTTAGAACAATTTCAGAAAGTTATGAGTATTGGAAAGCAGGGCTCTGTACTTTGCTGAGCTCTTAAAATGCTGTTTGGCTGAGTTACCAGGAAAATTTATCTGAACACAGATTTAGAGGTTGGTCCACGCTCCTACAGTGACCACTGGCGTCTTGCAGTCTTGGCCAAGGTCACTGCATAATTTCTCACCCTCTCACTCTTTCTTACCCCTTCTCTTCTACAGTGGTCACAAACTCTAACATATGAAGCTCTCACTGTGGAAGGTGTTTCTTTCTCTGACTTCTCTGGCAAATGTTGCTTAAATCCACATAGTCTTGTCTTTTCAAAACAATTTTAAGTAGTATTTTAGTTCGTCCTTCAGTGTTTCACCTAGGAATAACTAAGTATGAAAGTTTTAGCTTTGAAATCATTCTTGAATGACCTAAGCCACCAGTCTTTAAAGAACTTACTGGTTTGTTATTGAAAAGGGTACCCTTCACACAGTCTACCTCTCGTTCGTGGTCTGAGTAACAATATTCTCAGAAGTCACAGACCATGCCGGGAGGAGGAGAGGAGTAGCAGAAGCTTCTGGAAGGTTCCAGTCACCAAGTGTTATAAGATCACCTGCCTAGAACATGAGATTTCAGAGCAGAATTTTATTTCTTTTCACAGTTTTACATCGACCTTCTCTAAGTTTCAAAAGCAGGCCACACACATATATATCACAAGCTGTTCTTTTAAACAGTGAAATAAATTACCATTTGAGTGTTGTATATTAAAACACAAACGAACATACCTTTCATATGAAAATGAGAATTATGTTGATCATCTAGTTTAATCTAGCTGAAGCAGATGCAAAATATATTTTAAATCCATCTATCCCTAATGCCATGTCCCTAAGCCAACTTCATCATCTCTTACCTGAGGACAGCATCCTGTTTCTCACTATTACTGAGCCCCTACCTTTTAGCCAAGTAAATCAGAATAGTTCCTTAGAAAATGTAATATAAACTCACACCTCTACTAATAACTCTCCAAAGGCTTCTGTCTTCATTGGAGTAAAAATCAACAAACTTTTTCATGCCTACAAAGCTCTCCAACTTCATCTCCTAACTCATGTTTCTCTAAATCTTCTCTCAAAGCAATACAGGTCTGCTTTCTGAGCCCTGAACATGTCCACTCAGATCCTGGTTCATGACACATAAAATGTCCTATCTTTAAACCTTTACTCAACTGGCTTTTTCATCATTCAACTTTCAGCTCAAAATTCTCTGAGTGGTCTGTTCTGACACTCAGACTGAAATAGCCCCTACCTCCTTAACAGTTTTCCATGTTCATAAACCTTATTAATGATTACATTTATTTTATAAGTTTTGTATTTATTTATGTCCTTATTTCTTCCCACTAGAATGTCAACTCCTTCCAGGCCACACACTCTTGCCTTTTTTGTTCACTATCATGTCCCTAGTACCTAGGACAATTTGCAGACATGAAGACGTCACCCAATAAATATTTGTTGAATAAATAGAAGTGCTTTCCTGCTCTTTTACTACTGCATACTTTTTCTTTTTTTATTGAGATATAATTGACATATAACACTATATTAGTTTGAGGTGTATTACAATGATTTGATATTTGTATGTCTTGTGAAATGATCACAATAAATCTAGTTTTAATATCCCTCACCATACATAGTTACGACTTTTTTTTTCTTGTGATGACAACTTTTAAGGCCTACTCTCCTAGTAATTTTGAAATATGCAATACAGTATTTTTTACTATAGTCACCACACTGTACATTACATCCTCAGGACAAACTTATTTTATATCTAGAAGTTTGTACCTTTGCCCACCTTCACTCATTTCGTGCCCCATCCCCCTAAACCCCACCTCTGACAACTACCAATCTGTTCTCTCTATTTGAGTTATTGTTGTTACTATGATTATAATACTATTATTATTACTATTATTTTAGATTCCACATTTAAGTGAGATCATACAGTTTTTCTGTCTGACTTATTTCACTTACCATAATACCCTCAAGGTCCATCCATATTGTCACAAACAGCAAGATGTCTTTCTTTTCTATGGCTGAATAATTTTCCATTGCGTATACACATATGCATAATTTAAAACAAAATTTAAAAGAGCTAAATCATAACAATTTATTTCCCTACCTTTTTTTTGATGGCTGTGGATGAATCAGACTCCTGAGGAGGGTGGCTATTTCTGCTCTGCAACTTTTCGTCGGAGTTCTTCAGTGTTCTTCATTTTTCCACAGTGTTCATTTTGGCAAGAGGTGGAAGCATTTTGCCACAGTGTATTTCTGTAACATGGTACCAACATGAGTCAGAACCACACCAACATTATGTACTGTTTAACAATAAACATATAACCTCTTTACTTCATATTTTCCTACATGCTGCATATCCTTTCTTTACTGTTTCTATTATTTCCTCAGGCATGCAGCTACTGATCCAGGCATGTAAGACTCCCCCTAGCACCTTGCCTGCATCTGTCACAGCACTAATAATTCCACTGTGAGTCCATCTCTCCAACAGATGGTAAGCCCAATAGGGACAGGAACTGTGCCTTTGATCCCCAAATCTCTGGGGCCTAGCCCACTAATTTGTAATTGCACATGTTTAATACAGTCAATTCTCATTATTTGCAGTAGTTATGTTCTATAAAGTTGCCAGGAATAATGAATTAAGGAATGCCAAATCATTGCTCCTAGGGAAAACACACAATAAGGTTTCTGCTAGTCTGACCCCAACATTTTCATCATCAACCAATAGTTTTACAGTTTTATGTATGTTTCTGTGAAAAGACACCTTATTTAATTTACATTGTTGATTCATTAACATTCAACTCACAGCCAATGGCACTGTAACTCATACCTGAATGAAGCTTATCTTAGACACATATTTTCTTTATAAGGCACATCACACCCTTCTTGCACTTAGGAACACTAGATGGCATTTCATCACTATGCTATGTAACCATTTCAAAAAGTAAAATCACTAGAAATAAAAATAAAATTAAGAAATAAATTTGTAAATATAAAATCCATAAATAATAACGACTGATAATATTCACATTGGTTGATTCAAAGCTATATGTAGATCTATAAGTTTCTAACTTTATTTATGGTTTAGCAGAGTACTGCTATTTAGACGAGTAAATAATAAATACTCCGGATAGGACAGGAAGACACTAAATACTGATTTAATATGCTTCATAAAAGATACAGGAACTGAAAGCAGTTATTCTCGCCTAACCTATTAAAAAGACAAATTCCAGATCCCAGTTCATTTCTTCTTCCTGATATTAATCATCACTCATCCAATTTTCTGACAAGTGCAAAGAAAACTTCCTGAAAATAATTATAGGTTGATAGTCCATCTTATTCACTATGAGACAACCCAAACTGCTCCTAGAAGATGGCTTCATTTTTCTCCTTGGATAATAAGAATACCTGCTTTTATTTTATTACATGTATCAGTTAACTGTAGGCACGATGTATACACTTAGCAGACTCTATTTTCTGTAAAAATGCCAATAGTCTGTGACACAAAAAATGAGGGCTTCACACTTTAAGTATCTACTTTCTACTGCATTTAAAAATGTTTTAAATGCTGTTGCAAAGATTTTCCAATTAAGTTTACCTCCCAATATTTTAAGCTCGTTAAATTCAAACTTGATTTATTTGCAGTTCATGGAAAGTAACTTGGTAAAATCATCTTTTTGAAGCATGCCCTATGTGTTAAATTATCATTGCTAAGATCAGTAGGACTTGCTAAACAGCAATGTTTTGCATAGGTAATGCGAAATCCTAGAAGGATGCTTCTGAAAGCTCAGTTCTTATGTGCTCTTTAAAATTTTATTTTTTTATTTTTCAATAGAATTGACATTCAATATTTTAGATGAGTTTCAGATGTGCAGCATAGTGGTTAGACAGTTATAACTGATTAAATGATCCCTCTGTTCCTATGTACTTTTAATTTAGTTCAAAATTGGTTGCCAGATAGGAGGGGGGTTGGGAGGCTAGGTAAAAAAGATGAAGGGATTCAGAAGTACAAATTAACAGTTACAAATAGTCACAGGGATGTAAAGTACAGCTTAGGGAATATAGTCAGTAATATTGTAATAACTGTACAGTACCAGGTGGGTACTAGACATGTTAAGGGGATCACTTTGTAAGTTATATAAATGGTTAACCATATGATATACACTGAAATTAACATAACATTAAATAACTGTAATTGAATAAAAATTTTTTAATTTAGTTCAAAATCAGCTAAAATATAAATAGGCATAATTTCCTTTGAAAGTCCTGTGATATTCTATTTGTGTATTTCAGAGTATCAGAAAATAAGTCACCTTATCAGGAAATACAATTTCAGGACTGATAAAACTATATGGTCTACTGCATAACAATAACATAATTATATATTTTACAAAAGTAATACCTTGACCCATAAAAATAAAATGAAATAAAGCATATATTTTTATACTTTATTAATAGTATTACATTACACTTTATATATAATTAACCAATATTTTCTTTAAAATTATTTTGTAAGAATCAAAATTACTTTTAATTTTCTAATTATTCTATTTAAACAACCAAATTAATATAAAAAAAAAAACCCAGACACCCTAAACTTACTTTAATACATGCTTAGATAATTGCTAAAACTCTCCTTTCAAATTTCTTTCTCTTTAAACATGCCCCTAGGAAATCATTATTTATCTCTGATAAAGCCAGATTGCCATTACTGACTTTAAAAAAGCAATGTGAATGTTCAGTAAACTATGTTCAGATAATGTTTATATTATTCTGAATCTACTGATAATATACATCATAATATGAGTTTCTTATACCAATTAAATTTAATATTTAATATTAATTTTAATACAATTTAATATTTAATATCTCTAACCTTCAAGAAGAAGGGGTTGGCTTTGAAATCCACAGACATGGCTCCACCTTGTACTAGCTGCATGGTTTGGGGCAATTAATTATTCCCTGAGTATATTTACTCATCTGAAAAACAGAGATGGACACTGTTTTCTAAAACATAGTGTGGTCTTTTCAGATAAAGTGATAATGGCCTATGTAAAGTTCCTGGCCAATAAAATGTTAGCTCTTGTTTTTATTAATTACAAAACCAATACAAGTAGCATTTTAGATCACTGAATTTCACTCTTAAAACCTAAAAACTGATTTGTGCCTATGAATAATTTGAAAAAAAAAGTCATAGTTCACCCACATTTTACTTACCAGCAAAATAAGCATCTCTATGACTGTGATGTGTGTGTGTGTGTGTGTGTGTGTGAGAGAGATAAAAATAGGCATATTCCTATCACAGAAGCATAAGTTTTTATTACATAAGCCTATGCCATTTGGCACACTTCATTTCCATAGGTTCCATTTCTCTGGTATACTGGCCCCTTAGTCTTGGGCATCTTGATCATCAGATCAAACAAAAAGACAAAAACTTAATTACAAACGGCAGCTAAGTCTGAGGTATGGATATATTATTAGATTCAATAGCAAATTACTAAAAAAAATTCGAAGATTCCATTTTATGCAGAACAGAACAAAGATTCACTATCAAATATATTAGTAGAAACAATTCTAGTCCCTGAAAACATTTTTTTTCTCCACACATTCAAGGATGACAATCCTATGCAGATATATTTTAATGTGCTTTAAATCCAGGATAAAACACCAAGTCAGTCTTGCAATCTTAAAATATTTGTTGGATTATTTACCCTTTTATACACTTCCCCTTATACTCAGAGATGCAAAATTTCTGTTAGGTTTAATGTGTGGTTTGTGCTATTACGTTAGAAAAATAGGAATTTTTTAAAAAAATCTCTATCTCTCAAAGAGAATAGGCAATAACCTTGGCCTCATTAATATTGAGTCCTGGCCAAATAAACACCAATGGGTTGTGCAACTATGAAAGATGCTAAAACATATCAGGTCAAAATCTTCCAACAACTCTGAGACACCGGGGTCAGAAGAGAAAAAAATATGGATTGTATATAGAAAACCTAACACACAATTTGGTTTTTAACTTTTTTATTATTTTCACTAAAATAGAACCATTCCAAAAAATTGATATGTATCATTCTTTAAAATACATCTTCAGTACCGTTCCATTTTATAATAGTTTTTTCTTTGTGTATTTATTATAATGTGGATAATTCTATACCTTCAGCTAGATGCTGTTCTCCTCATCTAATAGGTAAACTCTAGATACACAAAAGGTTTCATTACTAGGTTTTACAGTGTAAAAGCAAAGCAGAAAACAAGCTGGCAGACAGTTTAATACAAACCTCCTCTGAGGAATTGAAAACAACATCACATTTGTTTCCTGCTACTCACCTGCCCCTCTGTGATCTCTGTATATAATAAAATATTTATAGCCAGAGCTCAGCATCCCTTCCTCTTTCCCCATTGTTGGAATAAGGTGTGTTCTGCTTCCATGGGAGAAAATAACATAATAGAAACACTGAAACTTTGAATAAATAATTTTGAAGTTGAAAACCTAATCTGCTCAAAAATGGATTTTCTTTCATTCAAGATAACTGTGACATATGGGACTGCATTTTTGCAGTAATTATTTATGCGCTTGTCAACTGCCCTGAATCCTCTCTAGGGAAACTTCCCAGGAAACTACATAAATACTTGCAGGCTTTGGATTTCTTCAAATATGCATTGAGCACTATTTTATTTTTCTTTTCAGGTAATAATGAAAGGATTTAAAAAAAACAATCTCACCTTTTCCTATAGGAAAATATCCTGTTTGAATGTCTGGCTTCTATGAGACATTTCCCCTCAGACAATGGAAGGATTGAGTTTTTCAGGGTGGCGAATCTAGGTAATGCTCTCATGCTAATGCTCTCTTCATTTGAAAGAGCAGTTTATAATGTATTGGCTTTTATTTTAGGAGTAACTATTCTTTATGCTGAAAAACCAAGCGTCAATTAAACGTGGATACACTGGTTTTCTGGTTGAATAGTAAAAGCACTTAAAGTTTTTTTTTGCTAGCTGTCCAGGTTCTAGCCACATTGGCATGTGCTTGCTTTCTGAACTTGACTAAACTATTCTGTATCCAAGCTTCCTCACCTTGAACCCAAGGTAATGACAGCATGTACTCACACAATTTTCAGAGGATTAAATGAGATAACATGTGCTTAAGAACTTGAGATACTCTGAATCACTATACAACATTGGGTTTAGAAAAACTACTTTAATTCCTAAGTGTTTGAGTTATATAGAAATTAACTTAATCTGATACAGAAAACAGTAAACAATAACAGCTAAAAGCCTGGGGATAATGTATCTGGAACATGAAGATTCTCTAATCTCCACTCCAATGGATTGCCACCTGTCCAAGCTGATCCTGCTGAGCTTAGACTTCCAAAGACAGATGACAAGATGAAGGAATGGTAGGGAGATAAGGGGGAAACAAAGAAGGGGTGGGGGAGAGAGAAAGGGCTACCACATAATTATTTACATATTGATTAAGTTCACAACTCTGCAGGAGGCTACCACAGAGTCCATTCTTACAAGTACTCTCCTCCTTAAAGCAAGACTTCAAGTCCCTGGGCTCATATAGAGTTTATAGGTTCATAACTTGAATGCAGATGGGAAAGAAGTTACATATTTAATTTATTAACCTTTAGCACATCACATTACAATTGCTGCAGACATCACTACTCTGAGCATATTTCAGTTATTAGACATGCCATTAGATCTTATTATTTTTAAAAATCAAGAAATATATCACCATAACACAAATTTATTTGATGTTTTGATAACTCTGTGTCAATATAATTACTTTTCTTTAAAATCCTAGATATTTTATTCAACACATTGACACTGTGATAACCCAGCAATTCACTCCTAAGTACATACCTAAAGGAACTGTGGAGAATTCCTTAATGGGTGCAGGGTTTTATTTTGGAATGAAAGAAATGTTTTGGAACTAGACAGAGGTAGTGGTTGCCCAACTTTACAAATATACTAAAGTTCTCTTGAAAATGGTTAATTTTGTCATGTGAATTTCATTTCAATAAATAAACAAAACAAAGTGCTATGTTAAAAATTGGTTCCTGGCCTTTCTGAGACTGCCCCAAAAATCTATGGCACAGCAAAAGGTTAAAATCCCCAACTTAGCAGTAACAGAGCCTCCTCTTCCTTTGGCCCAGTTGAAGGAGTTGAGTTTATTCAACATTTATTCAAATTTTCCTAGCATGCCAGAGCACTGTTTGAGGCCTGAGATTATAGTCAGAAGGAAACAAGAATGTAACCAATGAGCACTAAGCTTGCTGTTAAAGCAATCTGTATTTATCTATATATTCTAAAGTACACTTAGAGATACATTCCAGAAAATAGAGAATGACTGGAAACTTTCCAGGTAAAGACAGTATTTAGCTATTACAACAAATTATACATTTAAAATGACCAGAAATGGTAAGCATTACTTTTTCAGTGGTAAGGTTTTCCTGAGCTGTCAGTTCTCCCATTTGAGGAATAACTTCATGCCAGGCATAATACTCTTAGAACTTTATTCCACTTCCTTAGATTATTTTTTTTTTATTCAATAAATACATATTACAATATCCAGTAGTAATATATATTATGAAGAAAAAAAACAATTTTGGTCAGGATTAACAATGATAGGAAGTTACTACAGAAAGAGATCAAGAAAGATACTCCTAAGAGATGGCATCTGAGGAGAAACTCAAATGAAGTATGATAGGCAAGGGAGTCAGCAGTATTCTAGGCTATGGAGACAGCATGTGCAGATATCCCAAGGTCATGAACATTTAGGGAACAACACCAAAGGCCCATGTGGCTGTAGCAGAGTTGGTGAGGAAAGAAAAGTATAAAAAGAAGGCATGACAAGTATTGATTACAAATAAATAAATGACCTAATTTCACTGTATCCATGCTTTTTACCAAAGAACTTTTTCGGTCACTGCCTTTTGGACTCTAGTTTTGACAGTGTGACTTGATTTGGCCAATATGACAGTAGTTTCCCCATATTTGCAAGTGCTCATGAATTCCTGATTTTTCTTGCACATCTACCATTATCATGAAAAGATGTCCTGGCTAGTTGATGCATAATAAGACACAAGGAGAGAAATAGTGTGGCCCTGGTCACCCTAGCCAAAGGCATCCAGAATAAGTCAACAGCCACTTGAAAAATAAATTACAAGCTCAGCTAGATCAGCAGAGCCATCTAAGCAACCCACAGTTAACAGAAGGAGCATGAACAAACCCAGCTGAGGTCAGCTGACCCCTGTAGAGTTGTTAATTTAATAAAAGTATAAATAATTGTGTGGCAGATTGCTATGCAGCATTTTCATGGCAAAAGATGCCTGATATAGTATGTTGCTACTCCATATGAAGAATGCAGTAGCACTTCATGCCAGCCAATCCTAAAGGCTGTGGGTAGCAGAAGATTGTTCCTATGTTCTAGACTACTTGTGTGTTACAATTAGAATGCAATAAGAAATTAGTAACAGAAACTGAATCATAAATAAATGAACAACAAAACCCAGGTTCTGTCACTTGTACAAGCCCATTCCAAGAGAGGCCCCGCCTTGTTGACTAGAAAAAAAATATTTTAATGTATAGTTTAAGAAGGTTCATTAAAGTTTTTGGTTCTGGAGTATGGTTTTTTTTAAGGATTACTGTCAAATTTGATAAACTTCTCTCAAGTGTAAGAATTCAGGGCACTTCAGGATTTCTTTGAATTGCCAACGCTCAGTTAATCTGTCATAAATTTCCCCCAGTGACTTTGCTCCTGATATCTTTCCTGTACAATCAGAAGAGATAAATGTAACATAAGGCTCATGGTCACTCACTTGTTCATAGACGTCAAGGCTCTGGGAAGGACAGTACAATATCTTCATATAGTCATGTATTTTTGCAAAATATGCAAAAGTAAGATATTTTAACAGCAACTGGTTAAAGCAGCTGTCTCTTTGAAGTGCAACTTCCTACATCACACTTTTCTAGGTGCTGTGTGGAGTTAAGGTAGCTATTGTTATTTTGGGGATTAAGGGGTAATGAGTTAGGGATGCATTTTGTCTGTAATTAGTGGGAAATATTTATGTGTCTTGCAGTCAGTTTCCATTACAGTTCAGTTTTTGCTGGTCATCTCAATGTAGCAATGGCTTCCAGGTATTTTCCAACACCTCCACGTCCTGACTGACCCAAGCATCATTGCACGAGGACTTCCCCCATGCCCTGCAGCTCCACATATATGTGCATGGAAGAAGTCTGACTTTTAGAAATCTCCTTGCAGCATGGGTACATCAACACTCCAAGTATGCTAAAAACAGTTTCAAAGACTCACAAAAATTTAGTTTAGAAAGTCAATGAGATTTGAATATAGCATTTAATTGCAATATGAAAAGTTGTTTTAGAGGTATCATTAAAACAAGGGAGAAATTAAACCTCCCTGTTTTGATTATATAAGGGTAGTTTTTTATGTTGTATTTATATTTATTAAGGATGGAGAAAAAACTAATAAAAAAATGGAATATGAAATAGGAACAATTAAAATGACTAAAATGACTAAATCAATGGAAATTATTTTGACATCAAAGAAGCCTCTTGTATCAAAATACTTTTCAGACCAAACCCAAAGCATTGAGAAATTGTGACTAGAATTAATAGACTGAATCTTGTTGGATAATTAGAATAAAGAGGAGTGAATCACTAACACCAGAAAATACTGGAATTCTTCCTTATTTGACACAAATGAAGATTATAGAGACAACATAAACCTCATCATAGATATAACAAGAAAAACACTGATGAGTAACTGGTAATATGGTTCATCGATTAGTCATTGTCCAAGCTAACTTCAAATGCACTGAAATCTTAGGGCTCATACATTCAAGAAATGTGATAGAGGTTTTCCAAAATTTGATAATTCTAAAAAAGTTTACATGTATTACTGATAACAGGATGTGATGCCAAAATAAAACAATGTCAGTAATAAAAAAATAAATTAAAATAAAAAAAACACACGATCTTAAAGTCTGTATTAAAATTCTGTTCTCTCTATAGAGGGACATTTCAAACTAATTTTTTAAATTTAATGGTAAAGAAATAATCAAAGCATTTTCAAAGTATTGTAGAAATTGGGTGAGCAGTCCACTAATAAAAATATATGGTGTTTCTGATTTTGTAATATTTGCACTGTCAGCTTTCTAACTTTGTAATCTTACGAATTATAACCTCTTTTTAAATATTCAAATTCCTATTTAATTTTGTTTACACAGGCACACTTTCTAAATTCAGGAATCTTTAAGTTTGTGGATCTCATTTGCTGGGCCATTTGGCTACTTTCCCCAATATGACTGCTCAAAGGTTTAAATTTAAATATCATATATATATATATATATATATATATATATATATATTAATATAAGCATGAGTATGATTCAGTCAACTAGAAATGTCAGTCAAAAAGTAGCAGCCTCAGCAACCCTGTCCCGCTTTGTGGTGGCCACACACAGCAGTTTCACTTCTGAAATACATCTTCAATGGGTGGTGTGTTTTGATAAACTGAAATTCTGCTAAGGGTGTGTGATTCTAAGTCAAACTGATGTTAGCCAAGTGCATGAGCATGACAAAATGGAGCATGAAAATTTTTTAAGCAAAGAAAAATATGATAAAACTTTGATTATATAGCTGAAAGGAAAAAAGCACAAGGATTTTTATCAAGCATGTCAGTGCCCAGGGCAAAATGCTCAGCTATATGTGCTAGAAACTAGAGAGATATACCCTGGGATGTGTTTAATTCAACAAAATAGTCAAAGTGTAAGTTATAAGTTTGGAATGACCGACCCAAAGACATAACCATTTAAAATCTTGTGATTTAAAAAAAATGTAGTTACTAAAGATGTATGGCTTTTATTTTCTTCCTAGAAATTGTATCAACTCTATGATTTTTATATAGTTAACACCAAGCACATGTACACTTCATTATCCTACTGTGACTGAGTCATACCTCAACTTTTTCTAGTTAGAAAGTACATTGTTTTCTAAAAGGTACGAAAATATAATTTATTTTTAGTTTTTAATTATTTTAAGCTATGACAAAGCTGTGGTCAATCAAGTATAATAAAAAATAAGCTCTATAAAACCTGACGACACAGAGCAAAATGTTACTATTTAACCAAATTGATGCTTAAGACATTTGAAATAGGAGGATCATGATATTGATAAATTTTATTACTGGTGACAGTTAACTCTGAATATTTAATTAGTAAATATCTTAGGAGTGATACTTTTTAGACTATGTATACATCCTGTTCTCCACAAACTTTACCTCATTAATTTTAGAAACTGTCAGTGGACTGACCTGCAACAATTATTTCCGTTGCATTTGCCTATGGTAATTTTTTCCCTCTCATTCTTTCACTGAAATTTATTTAATTCCATATATTTAACTGAACTGCTTCTATAAATGAGAACTGTCCTTTGACCCCATTTAATATTGAATTATTAATTTCTATCAGCATGTACTTTGAGATATTTATTTTATTCTAGGAATTATAATCCAAAATTATTATTATATATTTGCTCAATTTGTCCTAGTTTTGGACATTGGGAACTCCTTCAGATGGGTTCGTGTGTTCACGTTCTTGCTCCTTTTTGAGAGCTACCTTACACAAATAGTCTGGGCAATTCTCATTTTCCCTGCTCCAGCCATGGAATCAACTACTTCTCCAAAGGGTCCTGGTTCCTTTCATTGGAGATGGGTGTTTAGAAATCAAGATCTAGGTGCAAGGTATACTATTTGCTACCGGGGTGTTATTAATTTTAATGCTTTCTCGGTAGTCAATTAGAACATTTACGAAGGTATACAAACTCGTGCATATTCACACACCTGTATTTTTGCATAACCTCTATCTATCATGAGAAGCCATCAGACAAATCAAAGTTGAGAGACAGTCTACAAAATAACTGATTAGTATATTCTGAAAGCATCAAATTCATGAAAGATAAGAAAGAATGAGTAACCATCTTAGACTGAAGGAGACTTAGGAGACACAATAACTAAATGTAATTTGAGGTCTTAAACAGAAAAAGGACACTAATGGGAAATTGATAAAATCAAATAAGGTCTTTAGCTTAGTTTATATTAGGAGTCGGCAAACTACAGCTCGTGGGTCAAACATGGCATGCCGCCTATTTTTATAAATAATGTTTTATTGAAACACTGATACTCTTGTGTATTTACATGTTGTTTATGACTGTTTTTGTGCTTCAATAGTAGAGTTAAATGTACTGACAGATACCTAAAATAGTTGCTATCTGGCCCTTTACAGAAAAAGCTTGTCAGTTCCTGATTTATAGTCTTGTACCATTTTAAAATTTCTATTTTTGATAATTTTATTATGGTTATGTAAAATGTTAACATTAATGATGAACAGTGTTTGGAAACTATACTATTTTTGCAAAGTCTCTGTAGGTCTAAAATTCCTTCAAAATAAAAATTAAAAATATTTGAATTAGAGATAACATATAAAATACAGGAAATTTCACGTAACATTTCTGTATTTCTGAGTTTTTTGAAAACTCAGGATGTTTGATAATACTGCCCAATAATCAAAGTAAAATGAAAGTTGAGTACTGTGGTTGACATGTCTGATGCTGTTAGTTAATGACTCATTATTGACTTCTAGAACAGAAGAACTCTCATTTTGTTTGGGTACAAGGTATCAAATAAAAGACATTTCCTATCCTCTCATAGCCAGGCGTGGTCAGTGATATACAAGCATGTGTTTCAGTGAGACTTTAAAGAAAGCTCATTAGATGGGTCATAGGTAGACATAAGCCCTATTTGCCCTTCCCCCTTTCTACTGCTTCTTGCCTGGAAAAATCAATGTGATAGCTGGAGTGACAACAGTCATCTTAGACCATGAGGTGAGAACAGAAGCCATGCATCCATCTTCACTTCAGGTAGAGGCCAAAGCAGAACAAACTTGGGGCAGATTTATTGAGACCTAATTTTTCATGTGTGCTTTTAGTCATGCACTTTGCAACACCTCCCATCAAGAGGTAGAAATAGTTTCCCAACCCTTTAAGTCTGAGTTGGCCTTATGACTTGATTTGGCCAAGAGAGTTCAGCAGAAGTAACAGAGTATCAGTGCTGAACCTATACCTCAACAGGTCCTGACTGGTTCTACTTTCTCTCTCAGAAACCTTCCATTGATATGTGAGATATCTCATGCTGGAGAATGATGAGAGGTCATGTGGTATGAAACCCACTTATCCTAGCTGAAGAAATCCTAAACCACCTATAGTCAGTCCCCCAAATATAAAAGAGAACTCAGTCAAGATCAACAGACCTACTTACTCAACACAAAGCTGACCACAGATGCAGGCAACCCTCCAGCCAACACCAGAAAATTCTCTCAATTTATTTGTATACCCATGAGCAATAATACACTCTTCTAATTTATAACACTGAGTTTGGGGTGGTTTGTTATGTGGTATATAGATCCTGCAATATCTGATAGTCATGATGTCACCAATGTGGCCCGAGACTTTTTGCCTAAAATCACCTTTATTTGAAAGAAAAAAGCCTAAAATAATCTAACTTTGTCTGTCTTACCTGGTACCAAATAGAATTC